>PVJL010012190.1:0-38551 GCA_004026885.1 Lyroderma lyra
AAAAAAAAAAAAAAAGAAAGAAGCCAGACAGAAAAAACAAAGAGCTGTATGATGTCATTTATATGCGGAATATTAAACTGAAAGCAACAAAGAGAAAAGAAATGAACAAACAAACAAATAATCCATGGACACAATCAATAGTTTAATGTTTATTTGTGGACGAGTGGGTTATAAAGGGGAGAAAGGGAAGGGGGTGAGAGAGAAGGGAGGGGAAGTTTAATATAAAGTGATGGAAAGAGAAGTCACATTAGGTGGTGAACTTATTATACAACAAGTTTACAATGCACTCTAGAATTGTATGCCTGAAACCTATGTAATCCTTGCAGACAGATGTCACCCTAATAAGCCTAACAATAAAAGTGAATTAAAATATAATTCAGGGTTAAGCCCTTACTTTTAGTTGTAGATCCTCATAGGTTTTTGTGGCCATGTAAAAAGAAAGCAGAACTGGCAAATAACTCATGACTGTGATGGCCTTTTCATGCTCTGGAATGTGTCTTTGAATTTGTTCCAAGGCACTGGCTGCAGCAGCCTTAATATGTCTTCTGGTTTTTCTGACAGGCAGACTGACAACTGGGGCACACCCTCCATCAGTAATCATAGAAGGGAGTGATATGAATGTAGAGCAAGATTAGAGTTGTCCATGTCTCTGAAACATTAGAAGAAATCACTTTGTCCTTGATGTTCCCCAATAAATGAGAACATCACAGGGGTTGTCATTTTTCAAGTCAATAAAATGACTACCATGAATTTACTTTAATTATCTATAACAACCTAACCAATCTAAGACTATCTCTGCTAGTCTTTAGTCCTCAAATACAGAGGAAGTTAAGCAAACAACAGATTCTACAGATAAGTATCTCAGCAACATGAGATTTCACTTTGACAAATTAAAAATGCTTAGGATTCAATCTTTCATTTTTTTGTTAATAAAGTTAATTCAGAATTTTTTAAATTGTCTTTTTACTAAGTATAACAGATCTGAGAATCCAAAAGCTACTACAGGTAGAAAATCAAATGAATAATATGAGCAAGAATTCCATTTAAGTAATTTCTAAATGAAATATACTTCCTAAAACCCTTCCTGAAATAATGAGTAAATTTCCATTAATTTTGGTCAACTTTTAAATGATAGTTTAGCCCATTTTAACATGACCAAATGTCCAAGTAGAAAGGATCACTTTTTTAACACAAATAACATGTGCTTATATTTTGTACATTAGGCTTCAATTTTATCTAAATAATCAAACCAGAATTAACTAAACTGTCTCAACTATATCATAGTTTACACACCCATAAAAGAATTGAATAGCCAAAACAAACTAGTTTTGTTTCAACTTTTGTTTTCAATTCTGTTGGAAATATCACTGAAAGTGGAATCACTGGGTCATATGGTAATTATGGTTAACATACAAAGGAATAGTCAAGCTGTCCCAAAGCAGCTGCACCAATTTACACTTCTACCAGTAGGGTATGAGGTGTCCAATTTCTCCACATATTTACTAACACTAGTTATTTTTTCTTTTATTATGGTCATAGTAGTAAGTAAAGTGTTATCTCATTGTAGTTTTGATTTGCATTTTTATGTGACAAATGATGTTGAACATCTTTCCATGCTTTTTGGCCATGTGTCCATGTTTTTTGGAAAAATGTTTATTCAATTACTTCACCCATTTTTTATTGTGGAGGGGTATGGCCAAGCAGCAACAAAAGTAGAAGCCAGAGAGGTAGGAACACGATAAGACTATGAGGGAGCTACACCTAAAAGCAGCATGTTAGAGACAATGCCTGGCAGCCCAGCTCTGAAGCTCTAAGTTGCATGGAAGCCAAATGAAACATTTAACTGCACCAGGCAAAATTAGGGGCCCAGATACAGCATCATGACTTCAAGCACTTTTATTTTTAGAGCTAAAGGAATTCTTGCATGCAATGCTTTTGCAGCAACCTCATGGCTTGCCAAGCACATGCTCTCAACCCACCCCCCTTCAGCTCCAATCATGTGAGTGGCACACTCAGGACTTGGGGTGCACACACTGGATTCTGCTTGCAAACACTACTCAGAGTGGTTGCAATGAAAACAAATGCCTGGGTGTTCCCTGATGGTGCAGTGTCTTAAGGCTTCAGCACTGGCGCAGTCAGCGCTGTGGCCTGGGTTCGAGTCCCAGTCACGGAGCTACCCACATACCAAAAAGAAAAAAAAAATAGAAAACAGAAAAAAAATCCCTGAACTATGATTGGGGGGCGGGGTTAAACCGTAGAATAGAGAGAAAGGCGGATTTGACAGCATTCGCCCCTACCAACATAAACATTTCAACCTGCATCCCATCAGCCTCCCCTGCTTCTTCCTGTTTCCCTAAAAAATGCAGAAGGGAGAGCTACCTCAGCTTGCATTTTCTTGACCTACCTTTTGCCCAACCTTACCTGTACAGAAACCCAAGGGAGCCTTCTAATCTGACCAGCAAAGAAATTCCTGGAAGACCCAACATTACCTGAAACATAAATCACAGGCAAATTCCCAACCAGGCCAGCACAGTGATTCTAAGAGGACCTTCAGCCTGACCAGCACAAAGTCCCAGGGCAGACACCAAATTTTACCAACAAACAGACAGCTGGCAACCACCAACATGATAAACTAATAGCCGCCAGTTGACTTTCAAGCTGGCCAGTACAGAGATGTCAGGTAGATCCTCAATATTAATGTAAACAGAGGTTTTGAGTCCAGCATAATTAAGTCTAGGAATGAGTGAAGTGTGATGCAGATCTTAAAGAAAAGACACGCATAAGATAGAGAGGAAAGATGGGAAGAAGGGGCTCAGAGCCTCCAGGACTAAGAGCCCTGACTGTAGGTTCCTCATCATATTTATTACTTGCTTAAGGAAACAAGGTTAAAAAAGAAAAAAACAACCTTTCTTTCACCAGTATTGCCATGTCCTTGAATGTCTGGAAATGGTGTCAGAAAGCTGCATATCCCTTCCATAAACAGATGGTGCTGCCGAGGCAGTGTTCCATCCTGACAGGATCCAGTATTCTGGAATCCACACCTCCATTTACTTCAGGAAAACAGCCCAGTTTCAGACCATCTCTTCACATTTCCCTCCACACAGAGGATCACAGCAGACCCCTAAATGACCAGCAGAGAACACAGGTATACCACCAACCTGACAAAGACAGAGACTGCAAGCAGTCCTCCATCCTGCCCCACACAGAGACCACTAACAAACGCCCAACATGATTTGTTGCACAAACACAAGGCTAACACTCCATGTCCAGCACAGTGACCCAGGATTTCCCAAACCTGACCAGCACTGACTCCCCAGACAAACACCAATTCTGACAAGCACAGACACACCTGGTGGACCTTCAACCTGATCAGGACAAAGACCACCAGTTGATGTCAAATCTGACTAGTAAAGAGATCCCCAGCAGATTTCAATATTTCAGGAACAGTCTCCAATAAATCCCCCAACCTCAACTAGCAGAGAGATCAAAACAGACTTCAACCTGACGAGCACAGAGTCCCCAGGCATACCTTCAACATGCACAGCATAGAGACGCAAGGCAGACACTAAGTGTGAACACCACATAGACACCAGCAGATTTCCAAATTTATTAGCACCAGGACCCCAGGAAGACCATCAACCTTACTGGGCACAGAGACATTGTGACCTCCAACCTGACAAACACAGGGACTCCTGAAACGCCCGAATTGGCATGTCATAGAGACCCTGTAAATGTTGCCAACTTTACCAATACACTTACCACAAGCAGACAGCGAACCAGGCCAGCCCATAATTCCTAGGCATACACTGAACTTGAGCAGCAAAGAGACCCTGTGCAGATCTTTAAAATGACCAGCACATAGACCCCAGGCAAACTCCAACCTCAGCAGCACAGAAACCCAAGGGAAACCCACAACCTGACTTGGCACAAAGACTCTAAGCTAATCCTCAAACTGACCAGCACAGAAACACCAGGCAGAATTCAAAACTGACCAGCACAGAGACCTTAGGATGACTTCCAACCACACGTCCACAGAAACACCAGAGAGAACCCCAACCTGACCTGCCCAAAGATGCCCCAGCAGGCCTCCAACCTGACCAGAACAGTAAAACCCAGCAGGACACCAAACTACTCCCCCCCACATAGGATTTCACCTGTTCATCACAGAGACCCTGAGTAGAACCCCAACCTGACCAGAACAAAGACTCCCAAGCCACCTCAAACTTGACCAACAAAGAGACCTCAGGCAGAAATTCTACATGTCAAGCACAGGGACTTCTTCAGATCTGGAACCTGATAGGACAGAGACACCCAGCAGGCACTCAACCTGACAAGCACTATACTCAGCAGTGAATTAACCTGACCAGCAGAGAGACCCAGCAGGTCGTCAAGCAAACCAAAAGAGATATCCTAAGAAGACCCCCACCTGACAAGGAACAAAGATCTTCAGCACATCCCCATCCTAACTAGCATAGCAAACTCTGACACAACCCCCAAATGACCAGCAAAAAGACTCGTGGCATACCCCCAGCCTCAACATCACAAAGAGTCCCACCAGACCCTGAGCCTGATAGGCACAGTACCCCGTCTGTTCCCCAACTTGACCAGCAGAGAGATCAAAACAGACTCCAGCTTGCCCAGCACAGTCCACAGGCATACCTTCAACATGACCAGCACAGAAACCCAAGGCAGACTCTAAGTGTGACCACCAGAGTGAAACCAGCAGACTTCCAAATAAGGCAGCACAGAGACCCCAAACCTGACTGGACAAAGAGACCCAATGCAGACCCCCAACCTGACAAGCACAGAGAGCCCAAACAAACCTAAATTGACATGTCATAGTGTTCTCAGAAAGATCACCTGCATTACCAACACAGTTACTCCTAGCAGACCCCAGACCAGGCAAGCACAGAGGCCCTGGGTAAACACCAAACTGGACCATCACAGAGACCCCAGGCTGTCCCCAACCCTTACTACAGACTTTCAGCAGACCATCATTCTGAACAGCACAAAGACTGAGGCAGAAACACAACATAATCTGCACAGAGACCCAGCAGACCCCCAATTTGACTAGCAAAAAAACATCTCACAGATTGCTAACCTGAACTGCACAATGACCCCTAGCAGACCTTCAACCTGACCAAAATGAAGTCCCCAAAGACATATCTGTGTGACTAACACAGAGACCAACACAGATTCCAAATATGACCAGGACAGAGACCAAAGGCAGCCGCCGAAGGACACTAAGCACAGAGATACACAGAAGACCCCTAACCTGAGAAGCACTAAGTTTCCAGGCAGACACCCCCACCTGACCATCACAGAGATTCTGAGATGACCTCCAACGTGATAAGCATAGAGACCATTGACTGTTCCCCACCTGACTGGGAACAGACTCCTAGCCTTTCTGTAACCAGACCAACCCAGAGATCAAGGCAGACACTCAAAGTGAGAATCACAGAGACTCCAGCAGACCTGGAACCTGAAAAGTAAAGAGATTCCTGCTGACCCACAACCTGACAAATAGAGTACTCTATCATTTTCACAACAACACCAGCAGAGATCTAACCAGACCCCCAACCTGACCCGCACAAAGACTTCCAGCAGACACCCAACCTGTGCAGCAGAGGCTTCAGGGAGACCTTCAACCTGAGTAAGACAGAGACACCCGTGAATTGCATTTAAAATGACCAGGTACATAAATCCCAGTATGACCTCTAACCTGACCATCACAGAGAACCTTGGAAGACTCCCAACCTAGCCAGCCAAGAGACTCCCAACAAACCTCCAGCCTGACCAACATACAGACTTCTGGCAGATATTCAATGTGACCAGTATAAACACTCAAACAGACATGACCCGGACCAGCAAAGACAACCCAAGCAGACCATCAACATGTGCAGCGTGTTACCCAAACTGTATTTCAACATGACAAGCACAGAGATTCAACCAGACCTTCACTTGACCAACACAGAGACTCCAGGAAAGTATCATAGTGATATTTAAAACCGAATAGCAATTATTCTAGAATGATTTCAAAATATTTATTGTCTGCTCTTATAAAGACTCATTCATTTCAACAACAGGTGATTCCAGCTTGACATTCATAATCACCATTAATTGGCACTGTTGGTTCTGTTTTTTTTTTCCAGAACATCACAGAACCTGAATTTGTCCACATCACTCTGGCTTTACTGCATTGCATTCAACATCAACAGAGAAAGAAGTGTTTCCAGGATGTGATCAACACAGGATGATTTAAGAACTTGCTCCATATTATCGGGGAAGCTCATCAAACCCCAGGGCTATGCATGACCACCTTTGACAGAAACTTGGTTTATCACCAGGAAGTCACTAAAGTCAATTGTTAAAACTGAAGTGGCTAGCAGCACTATGCACTGCAAGTGCACACACCCTGGAACCCTGGGGATCTTATCTGAAGTTCCACCAATGCCCAACCTTGAATGACTTCAGCATTTCTCTAATGTTTACTGATCCTGGATAAAAAGTATATTTTTTGAAAAGGGCAGCAGTGGAATATACAAATTTCTATATCACACAAGAGCTCACATATATGGCATACTATTGAAGAATCACTTACTTTAACAGTAATTTTAAAGGTTATTTAACAGTGAATTAGAAAATGAGACTTAATGGCATGTTAAACTGAACAAATAATATAATTTATTAATACTAGAATTTCTGTTCTCTGTTAAGAAAAATTTTATTGTGGAGGTTTTTGAGCAGATAATTATTTCAATAGTATATGAGTAAAGACATATTTGCCACTCCCCTCGGTCTCAATATCCTGTCTGGAAGAGCAATTTGGAAATCAGAGTCTTTAACTCAGAGAAAGTCAGTAAAATTCTCTTGATGATGGAAAGAGAACTGACTCTGGGTGATGAACACTTAATATAGAATTGTGCACCTGAAACCTATGTAATTTTTGCTAATTAATGTCACACCAATAAATTTAGCAGTAAAAAACACCTAATATAAATTGTCATGCTAATATTTGCTTTTATCTCAGGTTTTAAGCCTAAGTGTTATTTCATGAAATTTAATAGTTAAATATATATTTTTTTTAATTTTTAAATTTAATTTTATTGTTAGACTTATTGGGGTGATGTCTGTTAGCAAGGATTACATACATTTCAGGCATACAATTCTACAGTGCATTATGAACTTGTATAATAAGTTTACCACCTAAGGTGACTTCTCTTTCCATCACCATATATTAAGCTCCCCCTCCTTCCTCTCACAACCCTCCACTTCTTCCCTCCCCTCTCCACTCATTCCCAAATAAACATTAAACTATTGATTGCATCCATGGGTTATTTGTTTGTTTGTTTATTTTTTTATTTCTTCTTTGCTGCTTTCAGATTTATGTTCTGCATCTGAGGGAAGTCATACAGTTTTAACACTTACTTTTTTAAAAGACCTTAATTACTCCAGTATAGTGTTAAGGAAAAGTTATCTATATGCGGTTCTCTAGCAAGGATTTAATAAAGGAATCAAGCACTTGCCTCTCAATAAGACTAGACTGCTCAAATTTACAGTGGGAGTACTTTGTAGAACAGTCAAGTTTACTTTGGAGATCTTAACTTAGCAAAATTATTTTAAATAAAATCAAATGCTGACATTGGTGCAATGCCCCAAAGTAAATCATGCTAGAGTAGAAAAATTTTTATAAAAGAAAACATGAAATGGTACAGTTTTATAGTGAAAAATTAAATATGTTTTATCTTACAAATAGAAATCCTACTATCTATATTTAGGGTTCAAATTGCAAAACATTTATGGATACTTAATAAATGTGTACAAATCACCACTAGGAAATAAATACAGATTTTACAATGCCAAGTTTGAACATTCAAGCTGCCATCACCATAATTTTTCAACCAGTAAAAGCCAGTCTCATTCTTATACGTAACAAATGTCTCTATCTATTTTTTTTTTTTTTTTTTTTTTTTTTTTTTTTTTTTTTTTTTTTTTTTTTTTTTTTTTTTTTTTTTTTTTTTTTTTGCTTTTTGGTATGTGGGTAGCTCCCTGGCTGGGAATCGAACCCAGGCCGCAGCACTGACAGCGCCAGCACCGAAGCCTTAAGCCACTACACCATCAGGGAACTCCCATCTCTATCTATTTTTAATAACAACCAAGTTCTTGAAAAGGCTAACATGCAGTGGAGAAAAAGAAAAGAATATGGGGAGAGGGTTCCCTAAGCAGTCACTGAAATCTGTAAGTAGCAGTACATACAAAATTATTATTGTGACTTAGATGAATTTAATAAAACCCATAGATATTGAGGAAATTTTAGTCCTGATGATGGAAGACTTCCCAGACAAGGCATTTTATGTGTACACTTATGTGTACCTGAGTGATTTATACCCAATTACTTAAGAAAAACAAAATAGAGAAAACCAGTATTTTTTCACTTTATGATCCTGACTTTTTCCTTAAATCTATAAAATTTTTAAAAGAGATATTAAATTTAATGTAAAAAAACCTAACAGACCACTTAAGTCACTGTTTATGAATCCAGTGAAAATCTGATATTCATCTTTAATATTATCTAAAGGATATCAACCATCCAAAAGAGGAATATTATTCTACTTTTAACTATCTTTGAGAAGTGTCACTAAAGCCCAAAGTGATTTGTATCCTGTAAAAAAATATAGTGATAAATTTTTAAGTATTAAACATAAGTTTCTACCTTCCTTAAAGAAAAAAAAAATGAAAACCAAACCAAACCAAACAAAATCCTGGAAAATACTATACTACTTTATATTGGTGTAATCCCAAGTTTAAAACATCGGTTTCAATAAGATTTTACTTTCCTAAGAGTCCCTGGACTAATAAGATTTTTAACTCTAAAGTTATTTCTGAGTCACATAATGAGACTTACTAGTATAGTTTCTACTTCCCCCTCCATAGGTTGTAGTTTCAAAATAGTTCTCATCTCACAAACTCAACCTAATATAACAGAAAGATAAAATCTAACTCCACAATATGAATGAAAGTTTTCTTTTGGGGTTGTCTTAAAGGTAAAATTTAGGAGTTCCCTGGTGGTGTAGTGGCTTAAGGCTTCAACGGTGGCGCTGTAAGCGCTGCGGCCTGGGTTCGATTCCCAGCCAGGGAGCTACACACATACCAAAAAAAAAAAAAAAAAAAAAAAAGAAAAGAAAAAGAAAAAGCAAGAAAAAAAAGGTAAAATTTAGGTTTGCGTGTGAACTCTGATGTGACCACGGAGGCCTTGCCTAGACATGTTGAGATGCTGTTTTTATCTTACCACCATTGCTGCCAATCTGATGAAATATTTAAAAACTTGATATTGGTGATGGATGAACTAAATGCTCATGAAAGTACACTTTTCCATGATAAGCATTAATTTTTACTATCATTAATTTAACACCTTAATGCAAAATATTATATAACTGTGCATATAATAAAAAAGAAAACAAAAAAGTGAAAGACAATAATAGGGATTTTCAGATGGGGACAGCATTGGAGGTAATATACAGGAAACAGTGCAGGATGGCTTTCCAGATCCAGCCACCATTGTAGAAATGCTGAGCACAATGACATCCCAGGTTTTTTTGAAACACCAGAGCTAGTGCAGGTGAGAGTTCCCCATCCAGTAATACTGAATCCTATGCCAACCTCAGGTCCTTCCAGGAACTAATCCAAAACACAGCCTCCAGCCACCTAAAAGTGCCAGGTCTATCTGATGATGATAGGACTTCAGCTCCTTAACCATTAGGTAGACCTGCATTTGGGACAGCTGCTCAGAGTGGGCACTCCTCAGGGTTTTGGATGCATTTTATTATTGACCAGCTGCTGTCCCAGCAACTAACTTCTCTGGAGTAAAAACAGCAGGGTTTGGCTGTGCTGTGATTCCTGAGTTAAAGCTGCAGTGAAGAAAGAAGCAAAGGTGACTCATGTCCATTATTTCCAGTGCGTTTTAAACCTAAGACCCCTGAACTGGTCCCTCAGAGAAGCTAACTCACCTGGGTGCAGGCCCAAATGGCAATCTGAGTCCTGTCATTTCACCTGGCCCACTGATATTCTCTTGAGCTCCTCTTCGTGTGTGTGGCATTTAGCCATCCTTGTGGGCTGATGTGCACTCCAACAGTGTCTTCTAATCCTGAGTGTCTGTCTCCCTTTAATTCAGGTGGTCCCACTGTACCAGTAGAAGTTAATCTTAGTGCTCCAGGTAAAGCCTCTTGACATGACCTGCTAGTAAACTCAAAAGTCTACCCTGAAGTGTGACATGGCTAGTGTCTGGTATTGTGGACTTGCATAGCCATACCTGGCTCCTGGTTTTAAAGGCTCTTTAATAGCAAATCTCAAAGGGTTTTCACACTGGCATTTGGTGACATGGTGTGCACGCCTCTCATGCAGAGGGAAATGGTGTGGGTGTTCTCGTTGAGTAGATCATCACCGATGTCCTGTCTAGATCTCTGCAGTGACAGAGACTAGGAGCCAGTGTGCATGCATCAGAGCCCTTCTGCCAACTGACCTTTAGCTCCCAGATCAGACACAGGTTGTGTCAGCCCAAACATAAACTAAGTGACTTGACATATTCCTGGTGGGCTTGAAATTAACCCTAGGGCAAGTCTTTTTGTCCTCCACACCCAAGCCATCTATGCTTGACATGGGGTGTTAACTTGACCCACTACCTTAGGCTACAGAACTCTCCACAGCCAGCTTTCACTCAGGGCATGACATTTTTGGTGAATATTACCACCACCACCACCACCCACAAATACACAGGGAGGAGACTAAGACTCAATGTGGCATGGGTGGGCTGTACTGCCCTGGACTTGACTGCCTTGGGCGTTTTTGTATTACCACTGGCTTTCTTTGGAGAATGTCCAAAAAATTCTGGAGTGACTCTTGAACAGTACCTGAAACAAGAGAAAGGTTTTTAACTACAGGTTTACATGAGGCCACTGCCATTGGACCTAAGGATTCAACAAGAAAACATTTCATTACATTGAATATTATTAACTAAGTGAGCTGGGCAGAAGCTTCTTCAGAATTTGGCTGCCTGTTTAACAGGGTTTCAAGTTCTGCTGGGCTCTATGATCAAACAATGAGATCAATTCCTGGGGTCACCTACCTGGTCTTCTGTGTAAGACAATACATCTCCATGGCTTCTCTGGGTCAGTGAATGCTCACCATTCACCTCATACCAAGAGCTTACACAGCTGCACAAACACAGGCCACCTCATACATCAGAAATGTCTGGGTGCTGCCAAGGCACTAACTTTGAAAACCCAGAGTGAGTTCAGTTCTTGCATCTACTTCTTACCAGTGATGTGACCCTGAACATACATGCCCTATTAGGGCCTCCTTAGACTCCCATTAGCACAGTATTCCTTCTTCCATCATGAACTTCAAAGGCTATTATTAGACATTAATACATCTGTAGTTTCTTGAAACCCTGGCTGGTGTCAGAATGGCTCAAGCACAGATGTAACAATGAAGCAATGACAAAATTACTGAGCAGATCAATGAACATAGGTCCCACAGGTTGGGTGTGCTCTGGAATTCAGTAATGCCCCCTTTCATTTTTTCTTGTGTCCTAAAACAGTGGAAGTTAACTGAAACCTCTTGGGCAAAGAACCATCCAGTGTCTCCTTTATGTTTAGTCCCTGATCAAAGTGCCTCATCTCATCCTTTGATCTGGACAGCGTCACAGTAGCTGCCAGTGTGGCTGCCTCCACATGAAACATCCTTGTGCTAGCCCCTTTGCTCGAGGCTGGATCAACTTTTTGACTGGGTTGTAAAGTAAATAATACAACAGGGCGAGATTATGCGTGTCATTTCTAACACTGAGATGTGGAATGTTTATGACTTTACTGGCTCACTCTACCTCTTTGTGTCTCTGCTTGCCTCAGTTTCCATCTGTTATTATCTTTGATTCTTGAACTCTGTCCCTCTCTGTGTCTATGTATCTTTTTGTTTGCCTCACTGTTTCCCTTTTTTTGTGTACCTTTGTGTCTTTTTCTAACCCTATGTTCTCTTAAGGCAGAGTAACATATTATAATCTGACATATTAGACTCCAATACAATAAGCAAACGAACAAAAATAAACAAACGATAACAGAAGATTACCACCCACAGAGAGAAAAGCCTTTGAGCCCTCTTTAAGCTGAATCCCACCAATCTATGCATGATGTAGGAGACAGACCTCTTTTAGTGTGAGCCTCTGTTGACAGGGAACTCCAGCATCCTAAGACATCTTAGGAAGAGACTCCCACCTTTACTGAGCCTGGCGCCTGACAAAACGCACTGTGATTTGGTCCATGTTTTTTGCTGTAAGTGTTGTGTGAGGGGGCTGTGGCCACCCAGCAAACAACCAGCACATGCTTGATGAATGGTCTGGCCCTCTTGTCCTTAACTCCCAGCTCTTTTCTAGCACCCTGAGCCTTTCCGATAAACCCCTCTGGCCAAACTTATTTCTACCTCTATGTCTTGGCCCCCTTGAAGTCCCCCATGCCAGCACATGGTTCTTTGACTTCTGCAAGAATGGCTCATATTCATTTAGTTCACAGAAAAAATGCATCATTGAAACCTATCAGATGAACCTATGTCAGTGGTCCTTTCAATAGCATTCACTATTCTCTCTCACAAGAATTTGCTCTGGTGCTCTTAATTTCCCACTCCAATCTTTGAGCTCCTGGGGATAAAATGAACATGTTGGTACTGTCATCCCTGTTTAGGGTGAGTACAACAGGCACCAAAGCTGAAAACATCTGTGCAAAATTCTCAGAATGCCCTCCCGTCTGTGAGCAACTTACATTGTAAAGATGGATGCTAATAATCAACAATGTCTGTTGTCCAGAGAGAGAAACACCCTAAATGACCTCTTTTTCTTGAAACTTGGGCCATTGAACATAGTGGGGACAGCCTACCACCTGGAGGTAAAAATGTAGTACTTCAGCCATAGACAGGAAAACCCAAAATCAAAACACACTCCCTTGTATAGGGTTCTCAAAGTTGTTGGTTCACCAGAGACCAGAAAGCAAAAAAGCTGGGACTACAGGACTTAGAAAATTGCAAGAACCTCCAGGAGCTGCTCTTTTATCCTATATTTTTCTGCACTGGATTACTGTTCCAGTTTACTTATGAGGCCTCTAAACTGAGCCTGGACCATCACTTGATACATGAAGAACATGAGACTCCAACAAGGCTACCCTGGCTTCTTCTTATGGGGCCAGTGCTCCATTGCTCTGCCATATTTCTGCATGATCCAGGCTCCTTAGCCTCTAAGATGCCTTCTGCTCTGACAAACCTCTATAAAGTAGTAATAACTTGCTAAGGACTTGGAACACACTGGGTCATCATGAAGAAGAAGTGAAAAGGGGTTCTTCTGCAGGCTGCAAAAATATTGCTGTCACCGCATCTATGCACATTATCTTAAAGAAATGGAAGCTGAAGTCCTGCTCCTTAGAAGTCCCTGCACACTGGATGTGTCTGCTCCTAATTACAGGTGCACAGGGTAGAATAACTGAAAAAACACTTTGTTCTTTCAGATGCCCAGGAATGACTTTTGTTTAGGCTAACCTTTTCCTACTTTGCTCTCTCTGCTTATAGCCCACATACTCTTCCCACTTTATATATTGGCACTGGGCATGATGCCCAAAATTTGGGTGCCTACACACCATTACAGAGCTGCTTACTGCCACTTTCTTTTGTCTGTCTGGAGTGAGTACTTCCCTTTGTACCTGCAGATGGGCAGTCATTTTGTGTGTGTGTGTGTGTGTGTGTGTGTGTGTGTGTGTGTGTGTGTGTGTGTGAGGTACATGAGTGCACACAGTATTCTGTGGAAGGATCTTCTGAGAAAATGACCCAATATGAAAGGTTGCCTCAGGATCTAAAAAGTCTTCATTTTTGAAGCAAAACGCATGGATTGCTTGCCCCTGAGACCAGTTTTAGGTTTGAAAAATGGCAGTTTAAGTACAAAGTGGAGACATAGCAGTTGCTTCATTCATCAGACTTTGTACAATAGAATCATGGTAATGCTCTGTGACTGGGCTTTTAATGGGAGTAATGATGCACAACCTACTATGATGCCTTGCTTATACTAATTACATGATCAATGCTACCTGGCATTAGTACTATTTCTTTTAGTAACAATATGAATAAAAATTCAGGCTCAGGAACCAGCAGTGTCCTCCAGGTTTTGATGTGTGTGATTGTTTTATGAAGAAGCATGGAAATTTTGGAGCCACGAAAATATGTCTTCATGCTATAAAAAAATTGTGTGCTTGCTTACAATTGTGGGGTTTGGCTCTTTGACATTAAGTCAAAGATTGAATATGTGCAACTGTAGATGATGTCATTAGGTTGTGTATAAAAATATAAGATAGATTCCTGAGGGACAAGATACACTCACACTTCTTAGTGTCACCTCAGTTCACAGCACAGTGCTGAACACTCCAAACATTTGGGAAATCCAGTCTAAACTCAGGTGTCATGCCTTGACTGACCAGCACAGGCTGCACTGGATTGGGGCTTCCAGGATCTTAGCACTGGGAGAGACAAGGACAGGAAATGGCCTTGTCTTTACTTGGATGGGAGAAGTTTGAAGGCAAACAAGGGCTCTGGTTGCTGGGATGCTTTAGAATCATACAGGGTACACAAACTGATAGAGCAATTCAGCTGAGTTTCCCACCCTATGTCAAGCCATCAAGATATGCAGGAATCCCAGCTTTTATTACAGCCCGCCAGGCAGAGCAGGAATCATAAATACCCCAAGTTTAGTGGTCAGTTTAAGAAAACTCTCCAGGGAGCCTTACACAGCGAATCACCTTGGTCTTAAAGACTCTCTTCATTTTCTCCATTTTAATGCTAGGTATTTGATGGGCATCATCTTTCCAAACAGGCCAGAGGTGATATGAGCCTTGGCAGCCAGAGGTTGTGTCATGGCTGAAGACGAATAACCAGGAAAGGAGTCACTCAGTGTGTGTGGCCTGAGTGGTGTGAGCCTGCCAGGTTGCACAAAGGGATATGTACACTTGTATTTGGGATATTGCAGCCTCTTGAAGATCCTGGAACTTACAGATCCAAGTGTCTGACAGGGTCTTTTCTTTTCCTCTTTGTTCCAACATAAAATATAAATTTTGTAAACAGGTGGCTGTGCAAAGCTTTGGAAACAACAATGGTGGAAACTTGCTGCTATTTGAGTCTCAAAGCTAACTCTGGCAGAGTTAGGGACCAGACTACTTTGGGTGTTTGAACTATGGAGGAGAAAAAGAACAGTAGAACTGAAGCCTGGTGAGGAAATTGGCATCTTAAAAAGACATTAGATAAAAAGATACATGCCCTGTGAGACTGATTTGCATTTTCTGATTCTCTGAGACTTGGTCTCTGTCCTCTGGTCTTTCTCTTTCTAGTTGTACTTGAAGGTGATTGTACATTTTTACTTCAGGGCAGCTGCCCTGACAAGCTTAAGTTGGTGATCACTACCAACGGTTTGCAGGTGTACCTTTGCAAAATCTTTGTCATGGCAGAAACTGTGAACTTGACTAAAGCTACTTGTCCTCTTTTCAACCACTCACCTGAGATACCTCACTTCACAAACCTTGTGGGTTTTTAAAGAACCAACATCAGTGGCCTCTGGCAGAAGATTTGTGAGAGAGAGGAAGGAGAAATTAGCTTTTTCTGGATTTGTGGCATGGGTGGGAATGTTCATAGCAGTCCTAGCATTTTCAAGTTGTGGTGACCCAATTTTCCAGGAAATGAAGCCAGACAAGAATAAAGCAATATGAATAAAGCACCAGCACAAAAAGTAGCTATGCTTCGTCAATTGTCTACACTTCTACCATGAGTTATAGCTGGTTGTTTGTATAAAAATTAATTGCATAATTACAGTCCATGTCATTAATATAAAAAAATTATCTGTAGATTTGTGGTTATTTGTGTTAAATATAAATTCATACTAGTTATTTCTGATAGCAAAGGTTGTCATTTTAGTGCTATAAGTTGTTTTGTTATTAGAATTATATAATACACATAACTTGTATTACATAAACATCATCTGTTCAAAATTATCTGAAGTAAGTGTCTTCAAATTATTCTGGGTTCAATGACTTCCTGTAATTTTTATAGAAACTCCAAAATATTCTTAGTTTGTAAATATAGTCACACAATTTTTTGTGGAGGTGACAGTTATTGTATATTTTTAATGAAATAATCTGTATTACATTTTTTGTTAATTTTTACCATACTATATTTTATTTTGTAGTGGATTTTATCTGTTAGTTTAATATTCATGTTTCAATGTATGTACAATGAAATTGGCTAAATTATTTTATTTTAAAGGAACTGTATATTTACACACACCCTTTTATTATAGTTGTTCAGCAATAAGTATCTGAAACCATAAACTTGTTCATATAATTTTTAAAAGTAATAATATTTTTAAGAAGTCTTCTCTAAGCAATAAATCTCTCTAAACAACATTAAAAGTGAATATCTTCATATATGCATTACATATCACAGTAAAAATCGAAAACCCTATAGAATATCACAGACAATCAAAGAGTAATTGAAGTGATTTTTTTATCAATTAAATTGTATAACTTTATATTTCAAAAAGAGCAACCAGACAAAACACTCTAGCCCCAGGAAGTACACTAGTCATTAGATGAGAGTTTCCACTTTGAACCCCACAAAGTGTTTGTTTTTCTGGATATGATACTTGGCTGAGTCATTACTGGACCCAAATCAATGTCAGCGAATGAAAAGATTTTCATTAAAATCCCTTTTCAACTTTGCAGTGCAGAGAGCTCTCTTTCTCTCTGTATGTATGTATGTATGTATATACATACACACACATACACATATGTATGTATATGTGTGTGTGTGTATATACATACACACACATACACATATGTATGTATATGTGTGTGTATGTATATGTATTCCTTAGCAGACATAAGCACAGGGTCTAGGCTGTGCTGTGATACCAGAGATTAAACTGCAGTTGGGATAGGAACAAAGTTGACCCATGTCCTTTTTTTCCAGGTGAATTTTAAACCCAGGGCCCTGAATGAGACCCTAAGAGAAACCAAATTTTCTGGGTGCAGGCATAGATGGCAATCTTTACCCTTGTCTTTTCACCCAACTATCAGCTTTAAGGTGTCTTTTTTTTGTGTGTGATACCTTGCTGTCCCTGTGGTCTAATGTGGACATTTCACAGGCTCTTTCACCCTGAAGTTATGCCTCTCTTAAATCAAGATGGTCAGACTAAGTCACGAGGAGTTAAACTTGGCACTCCAGATCAATGCCTCATGAAATGACCTGCAAGACAACCTGGAAGTATACCTGGAAGAGTAACTTGTCTTCTGTCTGGGATGGTGGCCTAGCATTGCATCTCTTGGCCTTCGTTTGAAAGACATATCCATGGTGACACTAACCGAGGTACTGTGCTGGCACTTAGGGACATAACATGCATACCTGTCACAAAGGGATATGTGGAGTGAGTGTTCACATTGACTAAGTCATCACCAATGTCCTATCTGAAGCCCTGCAGTGACTGGGACCAGCAGCTTTTGTGGATGCATCAATGCCCTTCTGCCCACCTGACTTTGAGCCTCCAGGTAAAAAAAAATTCTGTGACAGTACAGACCTCAATTAGGTAACATGAAATTCCTTGGGAGGCCTTGAAATAAACCCTTGTCTTAGTTGCTGTTATCTCCAGATCTCAGCTATCCACGCTTGACCTGGGTTGTGAACTCGATCAATCTTCCTTGGCTACCAAGCTGTCGTCAGCCAGCTATTGCTCAGGGCATGATATCCTTAGGTGGACACCACAACCATAACCACACACACACACACACACACACACAGTGGATGGAAGGCTGTTATGGTGGGATCAGAGGGCCGTTTTGACTTTGACTATTCTGGTTCTTCGTATGTAACCTTTGGCTTTCTTTGGAAAATGGCCAGAGGCTTCTGGAGTGAGATATGAATTATACCTAAGGTAAGAAAAAGGTTTTCAAATACATACTTTTCTAAGGCAACTCTGTGGGACCCAAAGACAAAACAAAAACAAAATTACTACATCAAATATTTTTAACCATGTTAGCTGGGCAAGGTCTTCTCCAAAATGTGGATGCCTGGTTACCTAATTGCAAATTCTCTAGGGCTTCATGATAAGAAAGTGAGGTCACTGCATAGGGTTCCCTACCTAAACTCCCTCCTAAATCAAGGCCTCTGCCTGGCCACCCTGAGTTTGTGACTACTCACCATTTACTCCATGTGAAGTTCATGCACAGCTGAACCACCCCAGCAAACCCCACACACCAGAAAAGCAGGGATGCTGCTGAGGCCCTAACTTTGTGGATCCAGAGCTGAGTTCAGACCTGGCACCTATTTCTCACCAGTGAGGTGACACTGGACAAATATTTTCTATCAGGGCCTCCCTAGTCTCCAATCTGCATAGTGTTTTGTGTTCTAACTGGTACTTCACAGGCTGTCATTAGACTTAGATACACCTAAAGTGCCTGGTAATCCTGCGCTGGTATCAGAGGAGCTCAGACACAAATGTTACCATGGAGCAATAATGGGAAAGTCTAGCAGAGCACTGAACACAGCACCCACAGTTGTTTATCTCTGGCATCCAGTGACTTTCACTTACCCTCCTGCTTGTTTCCAAGGATGTTTGAAATTTACATAAATCCAAACATCATCTCCTTGAGCATAGAATGTTCCAGGTTCACCATTCGTGTTTAATTTCCAGTCCAAGTGCCCTATCTCTACCTATGTGCTGGGCAGGCCCAGTGGCTACCAGTGTGCCTCCCTCCATGTCAAATATTTCTGTGCTAGCCTCTTCACTTAAAGCTTGACTTACTTTTGATTGGGGTTTATAGTATACAATAGAACAGGAAGAAATGATGGGTGTCATTTCTTATATTGAAGTATAGAAAGTTTATGATTATCCTGGCTCTCACTCTCTCTCTGTGTCTCCTGTTGTTTCTATACTCTCTGTCATTGTGTTTGTTTATTGGACCCTGTCCCTCTCAGTGTTTATTTCTCTTTCCCTTTGCCTCACTGTTTCTTTAGGTGTGTGTGTGTCTCTTTGTCTCTTTGATTCCATGTCCTCTAAAGGTAGAATCAAATATTACAATTAGACCTATTAAGCTCCAGTGCAATAAACAAGCAAGCAATAACAAAAGATTGTTGGTCACAGAAAGAAAAGCCTTGGAGTCTTGTTTGAGTTAATCCCACCAGTTCATGCATGATGTCACAGAGAGACCACTCCTAGTATGAACCTCAGTTGACAGTGAAGGAGATCCTACCAGGAGACTTTGAGGCAAAGGCTTCCAGCTCTGCCGAGCTGGGGGATGATCACCGGGACTCTAATGTAATCCAGATTTTCTTGGCATTGATATGTCAGAGGGTTGGGGCCATCCCAGCAACAACCAGCACATGCTTGACCCCAAGTCTAGCCTTCTTCTCCTTACCCTTCTGCTCCCTTTAGACGTCATGATACTTTCCAAAACTCCTCTCACAGCAAATTTATTTCTGCCTCCCATTCCCTGCTCCTTTGAGCTTCCCCACAGTTGCATTTTATTTTTTTGCCTCTGCACAGATGGCTTCCCTTGCCATCTGATCACAGCATGAATGTCACCATGGAGGCCTTTCTGACACACGTAGATTTGGTGGTTCTCCTTACAGAACTGGTTGTTTTATCACAGGAATTGGTTCTTATTATGTGTCCATGTCTTTCTCTAGGCTTTGAGCTCCCTGAGGGCAAAATTTATGTGGGTAATTTGAGCCCCTGCTTAGTGTGAGTGCAGCAGGCACCAAAGTTGAAACATTTTTTTGAAAACATTTCATAACACCCTCTGTTCTGTTAGCAACTTACATTGTAAAGTTGGATGCTAATAATCAATGATGCATGTTGCTAAGAGGCAAGAAATGCCCAGAATGACCCCTTGTGCTACTTGAATCTTGGGTCATTAAGCATAATGGGGACAGTTTGCCCCCTGGTCATCAACTGTGATACTTCAGCTAAAAGCCTGAAACCTTGAAATCAAAATGCACTCTCCTGTCTGGGGTTCTGAATTATTTTGGTACACCAGAGTTCAGATGCTGAAGGGTTTGGCCTAGAGACTCTCAGTGATTTTGAGGAACCCCAGGAGTGGCTCTCCTTTCCTCTTTTTTCTCTACTGTATGATTGTGTCTAGTTCATTCAGGAGATCCCTCACCTGAGCCTAGGCAATGACTCAACCCACTTCTAAATGAGGGCCCTAAGACTTTAATAAGCCTGGTCTGGTCCCTGGTTTTGGGGACACTGTTCCAGTGCTCTGCATCATTTCTGCATGACCAAAAAATTTAGCCTCCACAATGCCCTCTGCTCTGGAAAACCTCTAGAGAGTAGAAAGCATTTGCTGGGGACTCAGAACACTGGGTCCTGATGGAAAACAAGTGGAAACATTCTCTTCTGCAGGCTGTGAAAATTTTTCCTCACCAGGTTCTATTCACATTATCTTACAGAGAAGGAAGCTGAGGCATTCTCTTCTGAAGCCCAACCACATTGGCTGTATCTGTTCTTAGAGGTTCAAAGAATGAAGACACAGAAACCGAACTTTGTTTTCTTCAGGTGTCCAGGTATGACAGTTGTTCAGGTTAACCCTTTGGCACTTGGCTCTTTCACCCATCAGCTTGTTCACTCTCCCTTTCTTATCTGTGGGCACTGGGCATGAATCCCAGATACTGGGTGTCCCTGCACAATGACAGATATGTCTCCAACCACTTTATTTTGTTCATCTGATAACCTCTTGAGTATTATTTGTACCCCAAGGTAGGCAGTCATTGTGTGTGTGTGTGTGTGTGTGTGTGTGTGTGTGTGTGTGAGTGTATGTGTGTACATACACTTTTTTGTGTGTGGTTGCTCAGATAAAAAGACACAGAACATCAAAAATTTTATTTTTGAGGCAAACACCATGGACTGGTTGAACTAGCACCCAAGGTCAGATCTGGGACAATGCCATTGAAGTACACACTAGGACCAGAGCAAGGGCTTGGTTTGTCAGCCTGTGTACAATGGAATCATGGTAATGCTCTGTCATAGTGATGTTAAAAGGAGTGTTGGTACACCACCTACAATGATACCTCCCTCATAGTAATCACATGATCAATGCCACCTGACATTACTTCTAATTCTTTTAGTAAAAATCTGAATAGGACAGAATGGTCAGGCACCAGCAGTGTTCTCAAGGGTTTGATGTGTGTGAGGAATTTTTTTACAAAGGAAGATAAGTTTTGGAAAAATGAAGTAAAATATTTTCATGCTTTGAAAGAAATCTGTGTTAGCTTACAATTGTGGGGTCTGACTCTTTGAAGTGAAGTTGACCATGGAATATGTGCACCTGTAGAGGCTGTCATTAGCTCATGAAGATAAAGCTGAGATTGCATCCTTAGGGCGATAATATACTCAGACTTCTCAGTGTCATTCGAGTTCCCTGCACAGTGCTGGACACTCAAAACACTTGTGGAACTTAGTCAAAACTCAGGTGTTGCTCTATGACTGACCAATGGAGGTCTCACTGATGTGGGGCTCCCAGGATCTTAGCATTATGTGAGAGAATGACCGATAATGATCTTGTCTTTGTTCAGGTGAGTGAGGTTTAAAGGTGAACAAGTGTTCTGGGGGCTTCAGAAGCACTTGGCATACCATAGAACACACAACTGAGAGAGCCACTCTATGTTTGCCTGGTTTCCCTCTCAATATCAAGCTTTGCTGGACCCACAGCTGCTGTTGCAGTTCCCTAAGAAGAGGAGAAATTATCAGTGCCCTGTGTATTGTGGTCAGTTGAAAGAAACTCTTCTGCTGCCTGAGCCCGGCTGAACTCCATGGTCTTCATGCTCTGCAACTTAACACTCGGTATTTTGCAGGCACTACATTCCCATGGTGGCCACGAGTTCTGTGAGCCCTGGCAGCCAGCACTGGGGCCATAGCTGAAATGAAATAATCAGGAAAGAAGTAACTGCATGTGCATGATGCCTCAAGTAAGTTGACCCAGGCTCCACAAAAGAATGTGAGCACGTGGATTTGAGGTGTTGCACTTCTTTGGAGATTCTGGAATCTATAGGACCCAGTGGTTGACAGGGTCCTTCATTCTTCAGCCAGCTCTTTTTACAAAATTTAGAATTTTGTAAACAGGTGGCTGTGGAAAACTTTGAAAACCCATTTGCACAACAATGGTGGCACTTGGGGGTTTTTGATTCTTGGAGCACACCTTGACAGAGTTGAAGACCAGATTTCTTAACAAGGTTGCACTTGGGAAAGGTAAAAGAGCAATAAAATTGAATTCCAGGTGAGGACATTTGCATCTTAAAAGGCTTTATGTAGGAAATGGATGCCTTCAGAAGTTGGTTTGCATTCTCTGAGACTTGGTCTCTTGTCCCTGGTGTTTCTCTTGTTAGTTATACTAAGAGATAATTAGGAATTGTATTTCTAGGGAAGTTGCCCCAAGAAGCTGAAGTTGGTGATTACTGCTAGGGTTTTTTCGGGTGTACTGTTGCGAAATGGTTGCCATGGCAGAAATTATGAACTTGACTCTAACTGGTGTGCCCTCTTCAAACCACTCCCCCTTGGTACATGCACATCTTTGAACATCTTCACTTCATGCATTTTGTGTTTCTAAACAATGGACATTGGCATCCTCTGGCAGAAGTTGGGGAGAGAGTAGAAGGACAAATTGGCTTTTGCTGGGTTGGTGGCATGGGTGGAGATGTTCATAGCAATGCTATGGGTTACAAGTTGTGAGAACCCAGTTTCTTCTGAAAATGCAGCCAGACAAAAGACAATGAAATATGAATAATGCACCAGTGCTAACATGAGCTATTCTTACTTAATTGTCTACACTTCTGCCATGAACTATAGCTGGTTGTTTGTATAAACATAAATCTCATAACAATTTATAATCCATGTTTTTATTGTAAATACATTTTTACTCTAAATTTGTGGTTATTTAGGTTAGATACAAATGCATACAAGTTATTTCTGGTAGCAAACTTGTAATTTTGTGCCAAAGTTGTTTTGTTTTTAAAATTGTATGATAGGCATCAGCTTGTATATTATACATATCTGTTCAAAATAACCTGAAACGATTCTCCTTCAATTGTTCTGGGCTCCATATCTTCTTGTAATTTTCATAGAATTTTCAATATTTTCTTAGACATTAAGTACATTTGTTTTTGGAAGTGGTAGTTACTATATATTTTTATATAAATAATCTGGAAGGTTTCCTGGTGATGTAGTGGCTAGGCTTTGTCCCTCTCAATGCCATGGTTTGGTTTTGATTCCCAGCCAGGGAATCACCAAAAAAAAAATGAAGAAAGAAAGAAATAATCCGTGTCATATTTTTCAACTAATTTTTACCATACTATATGTCATTATGTAGTGAATGTTTTTTTTAAATTTTATGTCTCATGTTAGAGTGAATGGGCAATAAAATACACTAAATTCTTTCATTGCAAAGGAACTGTACATTTACACAATCCATTTTATTACAGTTGTTCACCAATAAGTTTCTGAAACCATAAACAGGTTCATATTAATTGAAAAAGTAATACATTTTTAAGAAGTCATCCCAAATTAATAAACCACTCTTAGGTGAATGTGTACATTACATATTACAGTATACAGGCAGAAACTATATAAAACATCACTGGCTGAAAGAGAGTGACATGATTTTATCTCAATTAAATTCTATAACTCTAGAAAAACAAATCATATCAAAAAAGTTGGTGAGACAAAACATTCCAGGCCAAGAACGTACCATAGTCATTACATGAGATGGCACTTTGATCATTGCAAAGTGTTCATTTTTTTGGAGATTATTCTCTGTTGAATCATTGCTGGACACCAATAGAAGTCAGTGCATTAAAACATTTTCATTCAAATCCCCCCCATTTTTTCGGTATGTGAGTAGTTCCCTGGCTGGGAATCGAACCCAGGCTGCAGTGTTGACAGCGCCAGTGCTGATGCCTTAAGCCACTACACCACCAGGAAACTCCCTAAAATCCCTTTTTAACTTTGCAGTGTAGATACACACACACACACACACACACACACACACACACACACACACACGCACATGCATATATGCACATATATACATATGTTTGTGTGTTTATATATATATATATATATATATATATATATATATATATATATATATATATATATATATATATATATATATATATATATACTTAAAATTATATTTGAATATGTAGTGCTATACAATTTTATAGTGCATTAAGATTTCCAAACAACATAGTGATTACACCTTCATATACCTCACAAAGTAATCGACATAATAAGTCTTATAATTCTTCTGACACTCTACAAAGTTATTCTCATATTATTGACTGTATTTTCTATGCTTTACTTTACATCTGGTCAGAGGGTTTTTTTGGGGGTGCATTTTCAATAAAATATACAGAAAAAGGGTGTCCTTCTTCATTTTCTAAACTCCACTGAGTGACTTTACTTTTCATGTGCTTTATTTGAAGCAGAAATGTGTAGAGATCAGTGGAAAGTGTTATGGAAATATTTATAGAAGTTATAAATAAGACTACTTTATTAGTGACTAAGCAATGTCTATATGCACTCCCTCAGTAAACTTTATAGAAAATTTTGAAATGGAATTCAAATGCATGATCAAGCTAACTTGTAAAACATATTAAAGCTAAAATAACAGTAGTTTTACAGGTTTATTTATATGCTCTGTGCCGCAGAGCTGGTAAAAAGTACAATAATATTTCTACGCATGTTTTTTGCTAACAAGGTCACAGCTTGAGAGTGCTTGCTTCACTTAAAATGGACACAGCGTCTCCATACATTTATCACTCTTCTGCCAATACCCATTTGTGCTGGCAATTTAATGTATTTACAAAAGGCTTCATTTTACACATTTAATATTCAATTCATCTGGGATTTCAATTTTTAAAACAATAATAAACATTACAAGTGAAAACAAAATAAATTAATATGTCATTTTAAAAATGACATGGGCTGACAAAAAGTGAACATATTTTATGCTTTCTTTAAGAGAAAATTTTCAGAATAAGTATGGGATCAAAGAGAGGAATAGATTTTGGTTGCCAGGGCTTTGGGACAGAAGAAGTGGGGAGTGATGGGTTTGGGTGAAAACTTTTGCTTTGGGAGATGAATTATTTTACAGCCTGATAGTGATAATGGAAGACTTAAATGCTCATGAATGTATACCTTATCATGATAATTATTGAATTTTACTGTAATGAATTTAACACCTTAATGTAAGAGATTACATCAATGTGGAAAAATTAAATTATAGAACATCAAATAAATAATAATAAAAAACAGGAAAAAACAAGTGTGGTCTTATAAAAGACAGTATTAAATATGTTGTACAGACACAGTACCAAAGGACATTCCAGATCAGCCACCACTGCAGAAATGCTGGGAACAGTGTCATTCCCAGGTTTTCTGAAAAAAAAAAAAAAAAAAAAAAAAAAACTGACCAGAACTGACGCAGGTGACAGCTCATCTTTCAGGAGTGCTGAGTCCTTTGCTAGACCCAGGTCTCTTTCAGAACCTGCCCCAGACAGCTGCCCAGCACTCCAGAGCTGCAGGTCTATCTGATGGTGATAGACCTGCAGCTCTGTCACCATTAGATAGACCTGCAGCTCTGAAAGAGCTGCTTTGTGTGGACACCGTTCAGTGTCAAGATGTTCCTATGACGTTGGCTGGCTCCTGCCCCTTCAACAGGCTGCTCAAGAGACATAAGAGCAAGTTCTGAGCTGTGTTTTGATTTCTGAGCTTGAAATGCAGATGAGAGGTGAGCAGAAATGACCCACATCCTCTTTCCAGGTGCTCCAAACCCAGGACCCATTACAGATGTCAGGGAAGTCACCTTCCATAAGTGTAGGCCCAGATGGCAATCTGAGTCTCTTTATTTCACCTGGCTAACTACCAGCCTCTGGTTCTCCTCCTTGCATGTGTGGCACTGAGCCATTCCTGTGGGTTCACATGCACTTCCCACAGGCCTTTACCACCCAAAGACTTTGTCCCACTTTGTTCCAGAACTATGGGCTAGGTTAGCGGAAATTAACCTTTGCACTTCAGGTCAAGGCCTCATGACATGACCTGCAAGCAGCCCCAGAAGTTTACCCTGGGGAGTGGTCTAATTGGTGTCTGGGCTGATGGACTTGCCTGGCTATTTCTTGGCATGGTCTTAAAAACAGCATTATGCTGAGATTCACAGAGGTTCTACGCTTGCCTTTGTTGCATGACAAACCTGTGGGAGCTTCAATTATTATATAACAACCATAACAAAAAACACATTTCCAATGAAAACAGAAACAAAAATTAGTGACTTAATTTAAAAACTTTGTGAGCAGACAAGAAAATAAATTTTATTCTTTGAATAATAGAAAAATTCTGGAATAAATATAGGATCCATGAAAGAAATAGATTAAAGATATCAGAGGCATGCTAAGTGAAATAAGCCAGACAGAAAAAAACAAAGAACTGCATGATTTCACTCATATGCAGAATATAAAACTGAAAGCAAAGAAAAAAGAAATGAACAAATAACCCATGGACACAATCAATAGTTTAATGTTTATTTGGGGACGAGTGGGTTAGGGAGGGGAGAAAGGGGAGGGGGTGGGAGAGGAGGGGGGAAGCTAAATATAAGGTGATGGAAAGAGAAGTCACATTAGGTGGTGATCTTATTATACATCAAGTTGACAATGCACTGTAGAATTGTATGCCTGAAACCTATAATCCTTGCTAACCGATGTCACCCCAATAAGTCTAACAATGAAAATGAATTTTAAAAAAAGGAAAAAAATAATTTTGAGTGAAATCAAAAAAAAAGAAAAGAAAAAAAAGAAAAGGGACAGTGAATGGTTTGGGTGAGAAACTTTGTCTTGGGAGATGAAATATTTTACAGCTTGATAGTGATGATGAATGAACTCAATGCTCATGAAAGTACACTTTATTGGGATAATTATTAAATTTAACTATCATGAATTTAACACATTAAATTTGGGAGATGAATTATTTTACAGCCTGATAGTGATAATGGAAGACTTAAATGCTCATGAATGTATACCTTATCAAGATAATTATTGAATTTTACTGTAATTAATATTATATAAATGTGAAAAACTAAAGAACAAACAAATAAAAAATAGAAGACAACAAAGGAAATGTTCAGATAGCGAACAGGATTAAAGGTGTTGTACTAGAATCAGTGCAGGAGTGTGTTTTAGAATCAGCCACCACTGTAGGGGTACTGGGCACAATGACATCCCCAGGTGTCCTTGGGACACCAGGGCTGGTACCACTGACTGCTTATTTTTCATGAAAACTGAGTTCTATGTCCAGATCAAGTCCCTTCCAGACCTGGTACAGACACTTGACCTTCACTGCTTTGGACCTGAGAGTCTATCTGATGGTGATAGATTTGCAGTTCCATCAATATTTGGTAAATTTGCAGCTCTGGGGCCGCTGCAGAGGATGGACACTCCTTAGATTCTGGATGTGCCTTTAGCATTGGCTGGTTCTTGCTTCTGCAGCAGGCTTCTCAGAAAACATAAGTGAAGGGTCAGTGCTGTGCTGTGATTCCTGAGCTGGAGCTGATGTGGGGACAGGAGCAAAGTCGATCCATGTTGTTACTTTATGAGTTCATTCTGAACTTAGGGACCATAACCAAAACCCTCAGAAAATCCACCTCCCCTAGGTGCAGGCACAGATGTTGGTCTGAATCACATCTTTTCACCTGGCCCAGTGTTAGCCTCTGAGGTTTCTAACTGATTATGTGGCACTGAGTCATGTGGGCTTGTGTGACATTCCCACAGGCCCTTTTGAGCATGAAGCTCTGCCTTCCTGGGATCCAGGTTTTCAGGCTAAGTCAGCACAGGTTGAGTTCAAGGCTGTAGGTCAAAGCCTGTGGTTATGTCCTGCAAGCAAAATTTGGTGTCCCTCTCTTAGGAGGCCAAAATGTTGTCTGGGCTGGTGGCCATGCCTGGAAATTTCTGGGCCCTAGTGTTAGAAACACCTTCATAATGACACTCACTGTGGTTCTGCATTGGCTGTTGGTGTCATGGCATACTTGATTCACATACAATAGACAT
The DNA here is from genome assembly GCA_004026885.1 of Lyroderma lyra. Taxonomy (NCBI): domain Eukaryota; kingdom Metazoa; phylum Chordata; class Mammalia; order Chiroptera; family Megadermatidae; genus Lyroderma; species Lyroderma lyra. The sequence goes on from PVJL010012190.1 coordinate 28,156, forward strand.
GGAGTGGGTTATCCCATTGACTAAGTAATAACTGATATCCTGTTTTGAGCTCTGCATTGATCCTGACCAGCAGCCTGTGTGGAGACATCAGAGCCCTTCTGCCCACCTGGCCTTGAGCTTCCAGATTAGACACAGGTTGTATCAATACATGTCTTACCTCAGTAAACCCTAGGCAGAGTAGCTCCATCCTCCATATCCCAGTTAGCCACCATTGATCTGGAATGTGAACTTGACAAGGCCCCTAGGCTACTGAGCCCTACTTAGCTGGCTACTGATCAGGGCATGCCTTACTTACATGAACACCCCCTCTCTGCCAGCAGCACACACACACACACACACACACACACACACACACACACACACACACACACACAAGTAGGAAATTTAATGCTGTCAATTGGGATCAGATTGCTGATCTATTTTTGCCTTGACGACCCTGGGTCTTCTCATGTTACTTTTGGTTTTCTTTAAAAAAGGTCCAGAGGATTTGAAGTGAGACCTGACCAATACCTGAGGCAAGGGATAGCTTTTAAACTAACAGGCTTGTCTGAGGCCAGTTCAGCAGCACCTGAGACAAAGAGGAAAACATTATGCTACATCAAATGTCTCCAACCAAGTGAGCTGGGCCGGGGCTTCTCCAGACTGGCTGCCTGATTACCAGGGCTCCAATTTCTGTTGTGCTCTATAATCAGAACATATGGTCAGTGCTTTCAGACCCCTACCTGAGTTTTTTCCTGAGACAAGGCCTCTCCAAAAACTTTCTGGTTGGTGTCTTATCCATTTTTACCCTATGCCAAGTTCATATTCCACTGAACCACCACAGCTCACCTCACACACTAGGAAAACTTGGGTGATGCTGAGGCCCTAACTTTGTGGATCCAGAGCTGAAATCAACCTGGCGGATTTTTGTTGTTGTTGTTGTTGTTGTTTGTTTGTTTGTTTGTTTGTTTTTGTTTTTAGTTGTTGTTGTTTTGTCACCAGTGATGTGACTTTTGACACACCTGCCTTTTAGTGGGTTCTCTGGTCTCCCGTCTGCAGTGTTTGTTGTTCTAGCACCTACTACTCAGGCTGTCTTTGGACCTAAATATACGTGTGGTGCATGGAATTTCTGGGTTGAGGTCACATAAGCCCCGTCACAGATGTAACGATGGGGTGATTAGCAAAATTCTGGGCAGAGCACTGAACACAGTGCCCACTGTCTGGGTCTACTCTGGGGCCAGTGACTTCCAGTGACCATTCTGCTTGTGTCCCAGGAGTGTTTAAATGAACAGAAATTCTGACATCATTACCTTTGGCATAGAACTTTCCAGGGACTCTTGTTATGTTTAGTTGCAGGTAAAAGTGCTTCATCTCAGCTCATATACAGGGTTGTCTCACTGTAGCTGCCAATGTTCCTACCTCCACATAAAACATTCCTGTGCTAGCCCCTTCATCTGAAGGTGGATAGACTTTGTTATTGGGAATTAAATTATATAATAAAGTAGGGCGAAATGATGGTGTCATGTCTAACACTGAGATATGAAAATTTTATGACTCTTCTGGCTCCCTCTGTCTCTCTGTGACTCTTTTTGACATTCTCTCTATCTCTTTGACCCTGATTCTCTATGTTCATATGTCTTTCTGTTTGTGTCACTGTTTCTCTTTCTGTTTGTTTTTCTCTGTCTCTCTGATTTCATTATATGAGAAGGCAAGGTGACATATTACAATCTGCTCTATAAGGCACCAGCACAAATTATAAATGTAGTCCACAGATCATAAAGACTGTGATCCCTCTCCAAACTGAATCCTGCTAATAACCCATATGCTGCCCCACAGACAGATTTTGCCTAGTTTATCCTCAATTGGCACTGTGCCCAACCTCTCAGAAGACATTCAGGCAGAGGCTCCCAGCTCTGACAAGCCTGGTGCCTGATCACAGAGACTGTGCAAGATATAGTCCACATTTGTTTCAATAATGGCTGTGTGAAGGAAATGCAGCCACCTGAATTGAAGAAGCACATGTTTGCAGCTCAGCTCTTGCCCTGCTCTTCTTAACTCCAAGGTCTTTCCAGACACCCTGATTTCTACTGAAATTCTTCTGTGCTAATATTTATTTCCGCCCCTAAGTTTTTGTCAGTTTGAGTTCTCTCACACAAAACAACTGAGTTTTTACTTCTGAAGATATGAATTCACTTGCCCTATGATGAAAGTACACACGTAACTATGTAAGCCTTTGAAACACACCTGGGGTCTGTGGTCTTTTCTATAGCAGTAACTACTTTCTCTCACTGGAATTTTCTCTCCTGCTGAGTCCATTTCAATCTCCAGGATTTGAGCTGCTAGAGAGCAGAAACTATGTTGGTATTCTTAGCTCGGTCTATGGTAAGGGCAGCATTCAACAAAGCTAAAAAAAATAGTAGAAAGGTCTCAGAATGTCCTCCTTTCTTTGAATATTCAAATTATAAGGATGGATGTTAACAATCAATGATGCACGTTGCTCAGGGACAGAAAACACCCAGTATGACCTCTTGTGCTTCTTCATTCTTGTGCCATTGAGTACAGTGGAGACAGCTTGCTTTCTGGAGGTCAGCCTTGGTACTTCAGCCCCAGGCAGGAAATCCTAAAATTATAACACACTCCTATGTTTGAGATCTTTAAATCACTTTGTCCACCAGGGATCAGCAAAAAAATATTGGGCCTACAGGTTTCAGGTGATTGTGAAAAACCCAGAAGCCACTCCCATACCCTCTTTCTCCCCACTGTTCTGGTGTGTGTCCGATTTAGTCACAAAGCCACCCACCGAATCTCAGACAATAACATTCCCCACTTCAAAATGAAGATTATGAGTTTCCAAATAAGGTTGGTCTTGCCTCTGGATTTTGGGTGAGTGTTTTAGTGCTCTACTACATTGTGAATGACCAAGGCTCCTGGGACCCAAGCAACCATTAGCTCAAAAAGATCTTCAGGGTGCTGAAAGAATTTTGCAGGGACATGGAGCACACTGGGCCCTGATGGAGGCACAGAGATAACTGGCCCACCTGTAGGCTCTGAGACTCTTGCTGTCACTATGTCTTGGCACACCATCTGACAGAGAAGTAAGCTGAGGTTCTCTCTCCTGAAGCTCTGCCACACTGAGGGTGCCTGCTTTTAGTTTTAGGTTTCTAGGTTGGAGATATTAAACCCATGAATTGTTCTTTCCACATGCCCAGGAATGACACTGGTTCAGCCAGATTCCTGGTCACTTTGCAGTTGCAGTGTCCAACAGCCTGACATCTCTCATACTCCTGCTATGAAACCTAGATGTCGTGCCCAGAGACTGGGTGTTTCAGCAACATGACAAAGCTGCCTCCAACGACTTTTTCTCACCTCTGATATTCTCCCTTGTGTGCACTATCCTTCCGACTTCCAGCTGATCTGTCAGTGTGTGTGTGTGTGTGTGTGTGTCCATGAGTGTTTATCCTAGTGTATGTGGGGATGCTGAGATAAAAGGGTCTTACATGAGAGGGTGCTGCAGAATCTCAGAGGTTCTCATTTTCAAGGCAAATTTGATTGACAAGTTGAGCTAGAGACCTGGGTCAATTTAAAACTTTATCATTGAAGTGCACATTGGAGACATAGCAGGTGCTGTGGTTAGTCAGCTCATGTGAAATGAAATCATGATATGCTCTGCCATAGAACTGTTAAAAATGTACCAATACATCAGCTAGTATGATGTTTTGCTTATAGTAATTCTATAAGCAATGCTATCTGACATTAGAAAGTTTTTAGTAAGATGCTGAATGGAACAGCAGTCTCAGGAACCAGAGTGTCTTCTAAGGCTCAATGTGTGTGAGGTTTTCATACACAATCAGGAAAGTTTATGAAAATGAATGAAATGTTATCATGACTTGAAAGAAAACTGTGTTCTTGCTGACAGTGGTGGAATCTGGCTGTTTGATATAACACATAAGATGTGATATATGCGCATGTAGAGGCTATCAGCTCAAGTAAGAAAAGCTGAGATGAATTCCTGAGGGCACAAATCCACTCACAATTCTCAGCATCACGTTCATTTCTAGCACAGTGATAGACACTCCAAACATTAGCAGAAACCAGGCAAAACTCAGGTATGGTACTCAGACTGACCATCAAATGTCACCCTAATTGCGGGATTCCAAAAACTATAGCACATGAAGAGCAAAGGCCAGTGGCTGGCCTTGCTTTCACCAAGGTGCTATTGGGAGAGAGATTTGGAGGCAGCCAAGGTTTTCTGCATTTATTTTAGAACAATGAAACACTGGGTGAACTAGGACATGCTGCTGTCAGGGCCTTGCCATGTTACCCCAGCTTCTCCACTTGCCACCAAGCTAGGTGAGACTCAGGGCTTCTATTGCAGCAGCCCGACAAACAGAGCAGGAATCCTCTGGTTTCCGTGCACTTGGGTCAGTACCAGCAAAGTTTTCCACGAGCCAATTTAAAATCAGCACCAAGGCCTTTGATACTCTCTTTTTCCTCTGCACATTTGGCACCAATATTAAAAAAAAAAAAAAAAAAAAGGAAACGACATCTTTTTTAAATGGTTGGGAGTGGTATAGGCCATGGAGCCAGCACTAGGGTTGTGGGTGAAGTGCAAAAACCATGAACAATGTTTTGCATGTGTGTGGCATGAGTAATGTTCACAATTAGATCTGGAATGGTGTACATTTTTGGAGATCCTGGGTCTTGCCTGACTGAAGGAATGACAATGTCTGTGCTGCTGAAGCCCACTCCAGAACAAACTTTGAGTATTATAGAACATGTGGTTATGGGATACAATCAAAATCCTATTGGGAAAAAATGGCTTCCACTTGAGGCTTCATGGGACACTGAGTGATTCCTGGAAAAATGAAAAAACCAGACTTCTTAACGTGGTTGAACTGGGGAAAAAATGAAAGGGGAGAAAGGAGTGGGAGAGGGAGGACAGCCAAGGGGTGGACACATATAGAAAGGCTCTAAGTAGATGCTTTACACACTTCAAGACTGTTTTGTATTTCTTAAGACTTAGCCTCTGGTCACCATGCTTAATGAATAGTTATGCTTAGAGATGATATGGCATTCTAATTACAGGGAAGCTGCCCAGACCTGCTTAATTTCAAGATCATTGCTAGGCATTGGCAGTTGTACCTGGCAGGCTGTCCAGAGTTTTGTGTAATGTGTGTCATGGCAGAAACTGTTAAGTTGGCTAAAGCTAGTGTTCCCCTCTTCTACCCACACCCCAAGTGAATGCACACAGGTTCAGATGGCTTATCTCCACATGTCTTTCCCACCACTGAAGATGGCCAAATCTGAGAGGGGATTTGGTAGAGAGGAGCAAACAAATAGGCTGGGCAGGTGGTGCAAGATATCACATTCATAGCAATGTTATGGGTAAGGAACTGTGGGTACACAGTCATTCTAGACAATGCTGCTGAACAAGAGAAAATAAAATATGGATAAGGCACAAGTGCAAACTTGACCCCTGCTAACTGAATTGTCTACACTTTTATATGTAATAAATTTCATAATAATTTATAGTTCATGTTATTATTGTAAATGGGGTTCAATATCAATGCACGCTAGTTATTTCTGGTAGCAACAGTCATCATTTTAGTGACAACAATCATTAAATTTTGAAAATGATAGTATATGCATCAGGTTATATAACATAAATTTTCCCTTTTTAGAAAGATGTGAAACTATTCTCCTAAAAAATTCTGTACTCAATATGTTGCAGTAATCATAAAGAAACACTAGTATCTCTTAGTTTGTAAAGATGGTCACATTTGTCTCTCTTGGAGATTGTTAGGGATGTTGAAAGCAAGGTGCTTGAGACCAAGTCAGTATTCAACAAAATTTTATTAAGGGCTTTTGACTATAGATGGGTTGAGGCGAAAAATACCTTCAGAACCAAAATTTATTGTAGCAAAGGTTTTATAGAAGAAAAAATAGTCATTTATAAAGAGGAAATAGTGTTGTGCTAGCCAAATCATCACCTTGACAGAGCAACATATATGTTATTTTCTCAGTGGGTCTCACTGTGCCTACAATGTTACTTTTCTTAAGAGAGGGGTTACTTTCCTTCAGAGCTTAGGAAGCAGCCAAGTTTCCAGGAGTGAGGGTGTTCCACAAGCTTTCAGACCTTACATTTTCAAAGTCTTGTTTTTGTAAAATAAAGGCAAAAGTGGCAGCAAGAAAAGTGGAATGAAATAAAACATCAATTCTTTCTGGCTGCTTCTTGCTGACAGCAGATGTAGAGATAGAATTTATGTAGGACACTAAGAAAAGGGTTTATAATGGATTCTGGTTTCTTGTAGTAGGAAAATTAGTCTATTCTGATGATGTGTCAGCACCTGGATCTGAGTTTGCAAGACAGCCCTAAATATTAGAAATAGACAATGTCTAAATAATTATAAACAAAAATTGTAAGGGCCGGGACAGCAGGAGAAAAAAGTGGTGAAAGAAACCATGAATTAATAGCCCATGAAAATGGCTGAGATGTTTTTAGGTTTGAGGCTCATTCTAACATTCGTCAGATATTTTCTTGTATTTTTCCTGACTTATTAACATAAAAATAACACTTCTCTTTTAAATAGAGACTACATTCCCCTATAGTAGTCATGAGGACATCTGAACTGCAGAAACTTGGGAGGATTGGTGCAGGTTTGAGTTCTGCTCAGATGCTTCCTACAGCCTAGTACCCTTGCTCTGCCTCCTGAAGCAGCTGAGGGGAGTGCCAGTTTTAGGAGCTTTTCTTTCCATTGTTGCATTTGGCATCCACACAGACCTCAAATCCACAGTAAGTCAAGACATTACTTGTCATTCCCGGGTTCCATTGACTCAACTCACAATTCTCAGCTCTCAACCCTCAAAAATCCTAAAGCCAGGCCAAATATTCCCTGGGCCTTTGGCCTTCATTTCTTACTGGGGTGGGGATACCCAACTGATTCAAGAGTCTTTTCTCTTGGTCTTTTCCTTTTGAGGTGGAAACGCCCCTTCAACTGAGTTTGATCTCTCAGGACTTAGGGACTCTTTCACGTACCACTCTTTGGGCAATAGCAATATCTCAATCAGCTCTCCCTAAAAATCCCCATTTAAGTTGCTTTCTGCAAAATCTTAGCCACTGAGCTCAGTCTGAAGACCATTGAACCAAGCACCTTGTCTTATATTGTGCAATATGAACTGCACAATGGCTCACACTGGCCAGAGATTGGCACTTTTGGTTATGCCATGCCCATGGGCCTCAACAATTTATGTTAATGCATTGAAAAGTGACCTGAAGTTCTCCATATCCAGGCCTTCTTTGCATTCGGCACAGAACCCTCCCTCTGTCTGCCTTGTTCCACCTATCTAATTCTCTTGATGTACTCTAAAACTCCAGACCCAGAGGCCAAAAAGGTGCCTTCTAAATCTCTTCCACAGAACTCATTGTAAGAAATCCCCATCATTGCTCCCACATCTTTCAATTTTAATCCGGTGAACCATTGTCCTCCCTTGCCCTATGATTCTCAAAAGCCTCTTGAACCCTCAGCCTCCAAGGTCTCTACTTACCCTGATTATATTCCCTCCAATTCTCAATCTTTATTTACCCATGTTTTGCCATCTGCTTCTGTTCTCCTCTTTGAATAGGTGGCTGGTGCTGAGAGCATAGTTTTAGTTCATGTCATCTTCTCTCCTCATGATGTCTCTCTGATTGAAAAATGCCTGGGTCCTACTCTACTTACCCCTATACTTACACTAAGAAATTTAAATATCTCGCTCAATCCTATTATCTTTACATTATTCTGCCTTCTACTCTTAACCATGAGGTAAGAGAGAGAGTCTGGCTCAATTCTCAAACTGATGCTGATAAGCTACATAAATAAGATCAGGCCTACTCCATGAAAACAACAGCCATTTTCTGGAAGAACCCAGAATGTAAGTACCAAGATGGGTCCCTCTGTCCAAGATACACAACCATATGGCAGGACTTCATATGGCAACCTTTTAAACTGTCAATTTTGAAAAGCTAAGGATGTCACTCAAAGCCCTGATAAGAACACAGCTCTATTTTCTTCTGAGGTAAGCAAAGCCCTCCAAGAATATACTAATGAAAATCCCAACTCCCGGGTGTGACATAACTTCTTCCACATGTATTTTAATTCTCATTCGGTACCTGTATTCTTCATAAGCTTCAAAAGCTGGAGGAGAATTGTTAAGCCTCAGAGAGAAACATTTTTAAACTTTGCTTTCCAGTTTTTCAACAATCAAAATGAGGAACAAAATTTACATAAACAAAGACATGATCATGCCAAATATCAGATGCTTGCTGCTGCCATTATATGCCTCTTGGGTACAGGAACATAAGACTACAAATAGACCAAGGGTTTCCCCAGGTACTGTTTTAAGTGAGGCTGTACTGGCACTTGCACAAAGCAATGCCCACACCCACAGTATCCTCTGGGACCATGCCTGATCTGTAAGCATCATGGATATTTTAAGGTAGACTGTAGCCTACCCTCAAAATGCAGGACTTCATGCTGTCCTCAGAGGTCTGCAGAACCTCCGTATTTGTTCCTGCCAACTCTAGTCAGCCTTGCTGTTAAAGATTGACAGTGTCTGGATGCAACAGCCCTCACACCTATCCATACATCAAAGCCCCCGGTGAACTTGATGGCTGCAGGTAAGCTAATATCATTTTTTTAGAGACACAGGGGTAAATATTTGGCCTAACCTTAATATGCAGAAAAAGCTATCCCTCTCAGGTGTGTATTGTAAGATTGATGGAGTAGTGTCTTAACCACTAGCTACTCCACTTCTCACTTGTTACTATCAGGACATGTTGTTCACCCACTTTTACCTGAGATTCACTACCTGCACCACTCTGCTGATAAGATGAGACATCTTCAAATTTTGAGCCATTGCTACTCTTCTAGGCCTGTGGACACAGACAACCTTTCTCTTATTTTTCCTTTCTGAACCCCTTTGGTCTCCACTGTCTGCAGAGGTCTCTTTTCCTCTTCCATCTACTAAGATTAATCTTATAATCTGGAATACTTCTATTTTCTCCACATCTTGCCACCACCCTCCTGTAAAAATATAAGTCAATTATGTCGTTCACTATCCTTGTCAACACAACATCTTATCTACTTGGAAAGAAATAGAGGTCGTCAACTTATCATAATTCTTCTTCTCTCTCAGCATCAATTTCAACCCCTGAGTTCCCCAGATAACAATCATCATCCCTGTTAAAAAAATACCTGCTGGACCTATCAGCTCCTCCAAGACCTTTGCTTAATTAATCAGATTGTATTTTTTATACACCCAGTAGTTTCTAAGTCATACATCACACTCTCGTACTGTTCACATCACTGTCTTAGATCTAAAAGATGCATTCTTCACTATTCCTTCACGTGTTAATTCACAAGACCTATTTGAATTTACCTGGACTAATTCCAACACCTCTCAAGCACCCACAGTCAGTTTTGCTACAGGGCTTTCACAACAACCCTCATTTCTTCAGCCAGGTCTCAGCTGCAGACCTGATGAAGCTTGACCTTTCAACCAGTACAATATTACAATATGTTGATGATCTGTTACTTTGTAAATTCTCACAAAATTTATCCAAGTAACACAAGTTTCAATTTTCTTGCTTATAAATAGTTCTGGACATTACCTAAAAAGGTTAAAATATTTCAACCTGTGTTGACATACCTAGAACTTTCTATGTCCTCCCAGCAGAGAACTCTTATATCTGATCGCAAAATGCTCATTTCATACTTAAAGCCTCTGAGAAATAAACAGAAAATACAGGCAACCTACATATAATACTGCACTGCTATAACTCTGCTTGAGAATTGTAAGCATCCCTCATACCTCATGATTTTCTAGAACACAAATTCACTCCAAAACCTTTCAAAATGAGATAAATCCCCACAAAACATAATGCATAATAAGAGCTTTTTTAAAAAATATCTCAATATATTTCTTTTTTCTTTTTTTTTAAATTCATTTTTATTGTTAGACTTATTGGGGTGACATCTGTTAGCAAGGATTACATAGGTTTCAGGCATACAATTCTACAGTGCATTGTCAACTTGATGTATATAATAAGTTCACCACCTAATGTGACTTCTCTTTCCATCACCTTATATTTAGCTTTCCCCCTTCCTCTCCCACCCCCTCCCCTTTCTCCCCTCCCTAACCCACTCGTCCCCAAATAAACATTAAACTATTGATTGTGTGCATGGGTTATTTGTTTGTTCATTTCTTTTTTTCTTTGCTTTCAGTTTTATATTCCGCATATGAGTGAAATCATGCAGTTCTTTGTTTTTTCTGTCTGGCTTATTTCACTTAGCATGATGATCTCCAGGTCCATCCATTTTGTTGCAAATGGCAATATTTCATCTTTTCTTACAGCTGAGTAATATTCCATTGTGTATAT
>PVJL010012191.1:0-38513 GCA_004026885.1 Lyroderma lyra
GGCGGGAAGATGGGCGGGGCCTGGGCGGACCGGGCCAGGGCGGGGCGGGACCGGGGCGGGGCGGGGCGGGACCGGGGCGGGGCGGGGCGGGGCGGGGAGGGCAGGTGGAGGTGACCGGTGTCCGCGGGCCACCTCTGGCAGGGTGGTCTTGCAGGGAGTCCACCAGAACCAAACAAGTCACTTTGCGCGCTGCTCCTCCCTCGTCCCCGAGCCGCCCCCACGGAAACGTCCTGGAGTTCCAGCAGATACGGCAGCCTCTGCTCGCACCTTCAAATGCCGCCACCACGCCTTGAGTACCCTCCACTCTCCCCACCCTCCGTTAGGAAGACCGCCTTCCCGCGTGATCACGCAGTGTTCTTACTGCGTTACACTGCGCATGACAGACGAGTTACATCGCAACCTCTGCTGAGCGCTCACACAGTTGTGCAGCCGTCGTCACCTCATCCTTCCACGGAAGTCTTCATCTTCCGAAGCCCCGCCGGCCGCTCCCTCCCCAGCCCTGGCACCGCCATCCACTTCCTGTCTCTATAAATCCGACGACTCCAGGGACCTCGTGTAAGTGGGATCATCAGTGCTTGTCCATTCGTGTCTGCTTTATTTCACTGGGCACCGCGTCCTCAAGGTTCATCCATGACGTTGCAGGTGTCATAGTTCCTTCTTTTTAAAGGACGAGTAATATTCCATTGTATGTACACACCCCATTCTATCTATTCATGTGTCCGTGAACGCCCCACAATTAATTTTTGATATTGCTGAAATGTTTTCCTTTTGAACCATGTGCTCTGTTTCAAGAGCCGTTAGTTCATGGAACAAATATGGTGGGCCCGCAGCGTGCCAGGCATACTGAGGAAATGGGGGTCATGGGGGAGAACGTCCACAGATGCTTGTGGCCCATGTCCCCCACCAACCTGCACCTGTGTCCTGTCACAGCCCGTCCTGCCTTCACCCGGCCCGGTTCCCACTTCCTGTCTCCCGTGTGCTTCATGCACTGGGCTGAATGACACGTCTGCATCTCGTCCCCAGAGCCCGTGAGTATCACCTGTGTGGCAAAAGGTGTGACTAAGTTAAGGACTGTGAGAGGAGGAGTTTACCTCATATTAGTCTGGTGGACCCTGAAAGCGTCAGGGAGAGGCCTGGCGACTGCGGGACAGACACAGATGGCGATGTGACCACGGGGCAGAGGCTGCAGTGATGTGGGCACCAGCCAAGCCAGCTGGATGTGTAAGGAAGGACCCTGCCCTGGAGCCCACAGAGGGAGGCAGCCCTGCCCACGCCTGGATTTCAGACTTCTGGCCTCCAGCCTGTGGGATAACTGATTTCTGTTTTAAGCCGTCCAGTCTGGGGTCTTTGGTTGAGGCCACCCTGGGCTGCTCACAGGCTCCTGCACGTGTTTCTTCTCGTTCTCATGAGGTCCAGTGTCGCCTGTCCTCATCAGGTCCATCAGCGTCTCCACCTACCACTGGTGACCAAACCACCCTTCCAGGATGCCCCATCTCCCTAGAGCCACCTCCTGCTTCTCTAGACTCCTGTCTCTCCCCTCCTTCCTGGACACCGGCTCAGCCTGCACTCACTAAGGGTGTCTTCTCAGTGGGCCATCCTCCCCTTCCTAGCAGAGAAGGTGCCAGCCCCCGCTCAGTCCCGGGAGCCATCCTCTCCCAGACACTCTCTGCAACGGCTCATGTGCCTCTTCACTCGATCTAAAAGGACTCATGCACGTCACCAGCTGCACTCACCTGCTGCACTCACCTGCCCTGAGCCTGGTGGATCGGGGGGTCCACTTCGTCTTCTTCTTCTTTTTTTTTAATGTGGGTAGTTCCCTGGCTGGGAATCGAACCCAGGCCACAGTGTTGACAGCGCTGAAGCCTTAGCCACTACACCAGCAGGGAACTCCCGGGGTCCACTTCTGAGACCAATCTCCACGTGTCTGACACAGAGCTCCGTCCCCTGCAGACTCCTGTCAGTGCGGCGCCAGCCCTGCCGGCATTTTGTTCTTAATAACATCTCCATTAGGACACAGTTGACATCGCACACAGTTCGCCCGTATGAAGTGTACAATTCAGTGGTGTTCTGTGTATGCAGAGCTGTATAACCGCCACCACCGCCATCGCGAGAACACTTGCATCACCCCCAAGAGACATCGCACACTCATCAGCACTCACCCCTGGCCCCTCCCGGAGTCCCTGCGACCACCAATCTACTTCCTGTCCCTATGGATTTGTCTAGTGTGTACATTTCCTGTATCTGAAATCATGCCGTGCGTGGTCTTTTGTAGCCAGCTACCTTAATGTTTTCGAGTTTCATCCGTGTTGCAGCGTGCCAGCACTTCCTAGCTGATGAACATTTAGGTTGCCTCCCCTTTTTGGCTGTGTGAATAGTGCTTCTGTGAATGCTTATGCACAAGATTCTGTGCCAACACGTTCTCATTTCTCTGGGTACGTGCCTCCAGGTGGAATTGCTGGGTCATAAGATAACTCTGTTACACCTTGAGGAACTGACAGATGGTTTCCCACAGCGGCGGGACCATTTGACATTCCCAGCCACACGGCATGAGGTTCCAGCTTCTCCACATCCTTTTTCATTATGGTCATGTAGAGGCTGTGAAGTGGTAGCTCGTGGTGGTTTTGACTTGCACTTTGCTCTGATGCTAATGATGTCCAGTGGCTTTTCACGCGCCTGTTAGCCAGGTGTATGTTTTGAGTTAGTTGGCATTTTATTATTGAGTTGTAGAAATTCTTTTTTTTTTTTTTTTTTTTTTCCTTTTTGGTATGTGGGTAGCTCCCTGACTGGGAATCGAACCCAGGCCGCAGCGCTGACAGCGCCAACGCCGAAGCCTTAAGCCACTACACCACCAGGGAACTCCGAGTTGTAGAAATTCTTCATAAATTCTACATAGAAGTCCCTAATCAGATAATATGATTTGTGAATATTTTCTTATTCTGTGAGTTTTTTCCCTTTCTTAATAGTAATGTCTTTTGACTCACAAATATGTTAATTTTCATAAAGTCTAATTTATCTATATTTCCATTTGTTACTTATGCTTTTCATGTCATATATAAGAAACCAGTGCCTAATCCAGGGTCACAAAGATTATCCCTGTGCTTTCTTCTAACAGTTCTGAAGTTTTAGCTCTTACATTTAGGTCTTTGATTCAGTGAGTTAATTTTTGTACAGTGTAAGCTATGGGTCCAATTTTATTTTATTTTTTTCTATTTTAGCCTTTTTCATAGGGATATTCAGTCATCCCAGCATCGTTTGTTGAAGACTATTATTTCCCCATACAATGGGCTTAAGACCCTTGTAAAAAAATCACTTGATTATAAAATGCAGATTTATTTCTGAACCCAGTTTTACTCCTTCATCTATATGCCTGTCCTTATGCCAATACGTCACTGAGGTGGTTACTGTAACTTTGGAGTTAAGTTTTAAAATGCGGAAGTGTGAGTCCTCTCTGTTCTCCTTTTTCTGGAGTGTTTTAGATAGTCTGGGTTCCAAAACCAGCCAGAAATTTTAGAATCACTTTGTCACTTTCTATAAAAAAAGTCTGGGATTTTGATAGACTATTTGACTCTGTAGATTAATCTGGAAAGTGGTGTCATCTAAATGATATTGAGTCTTCTAATCCATGAATATGGGATATCTTCCCATTTATTTAGGTGTTTTCTTCAACAGTAGTTCGTAATTTTTGGTGTGTAAGTTTTGCACTTGTTTTGTTAACCTTACTCCTAAGCATTTTACTACTTTTGATGCTATTTTAGATGGAGTCTTTCCGGGTTTCATTTTCAGTCCTGTATGGGACAACAGATTCTTGTATCTTGATCTTTTATCCTGCAACCTGGTTGGCTTCTTTTGCTAATTCTAATGGTTTTTAAAATGGATTCCTTAGAGTTCTATGTAAGATCGTGTCATCTGCAAATGGAGATAGTTTTACTGCTCGTGCATGTCTTTTCTCTCACTTTCTTGCCTCACCGCCTAGCAGCACCTCCAGTACAACATTGACTGGACGTGGCGAGAAGGATCGTCACCTGGACTAAGCCTGGTGACAAGTCTCCCCGTCTCTGTCCTCGCTGCAAACAAAACAGCCAGAGGGAGCCCTTTAAACCATGTCAGGGTGTGACACTTCGATACTCAGAACCCAGTAGTGACTTCCCCCTGGACTCATGGCAAGATGAAACCCAGGTCCTCACAGGGGCCTGTGTGCTCTGCCCAGTGGTCTCCCTGCCTGCGCCGCCTACCACTCTCCGTGCTCGCCAGCTCCGCCACACTGGTTGATTTGTCCACCCCCAACCTCTTCGTCTCCTTGAGTTTCCACTTCCTGTACTTTTTCCAGTGCCACTCGTCCCCCAGGTTTGTGTGTGGCTTATTCCCTTTGGTTCAATGGTTCCCAAATTTTTAGTCTCAGGACTGCTTTCTTCTCGTACTCAGGACTGTATTCTTAAAAATTATTGGGGGAGACTTCCGGATCCAGGGAAATGGAGTAGATGTACTTTTCCCTCTTCCTCCTACGTTATAAAAAACCCTAGAAATTATATATAAATAAAAGTCTCTGAAAAGAGGAAAGATGAGGCAGACTGACTAGGGACCTCGGGACCCAAGGAATAACCAGCAGTGAATTCCCCAAGTTTTCCTTTTCCTCGTATATCCCAGAATGGGTGCTGAGCAAGCTGGCAGTGCCCACAGGTGCGGAATGAAAGAGCCCCCAGAAAAGCCAGCTCCCTGGCCAGAAGTCCAAGAAGCGGGCAGCCTGGCAGGGCAGAAAACTTTAGCCAATCACAGCCCGACCCTGGCCAACCCACAGGAGGGGCTGTGGTGCCTCCTCCCCGGTCCCAAGCAAAGCTTGAGTGGGGGAGCCCAGCCCTCCACCCTCAGCTGGCTTTCACGGGGCGGCCACCTCCCCACACTGGGGTCAGGTCAGAGGTGGACTGTGACCACTCTCAGTGGTAATGAAAGTGTCAGTGGAGAAGACCACGTGGGTACAAGGGCGTGATGTGCACAGCCCTCCCATGCAGCGGGGACAGGAACTGCTACGCCCCACCCAGCAGGAGGGCATCAATGGAAGCCCAGCGGGGAACACGACCTGGCAGCAATAAGAAGGTGCCGTCCCATCTCCTGCTGAAGTAATGTAAGAAGCCATTTAAAAGGAAAGTTTTAAATAAGATCTGAGTCTCATACTACTGAAAAAGTCTGGTTTTCAATCAAAAATCACTTGTTATACCAACACTCAGGAAGGTATCAAACAAAACTGAAGAAAACAATCAGCAGATGCGAACAGCAAGAAGACAGAGACGTCAGGGTTATCTGACAAGGAGGCAGGTCGGAGCGGGGCCCCTGGGATCAGGGCAAGGACAGCCCTGCGGGCCGGGCCGGGCGGGTGTGCTGCTCTGCCGGCTCCTCCTCCATCGCTACACCAACATCCCCAGAAGCAGGAAAGAAGGTTCGACCTCCGCAGCCCCGGCCCCAGGACAGTCTGCGGCCAGGCGGAGGGTGCGGGGGGCCTCACGTTGCATGTCACCCCTTCACCCGGCACAGCTCACAAACAACCACACCTGGATGTGCCCAAGAACTCTGATTTCCTCCAAGTCTCCCTGAACCCGATGGAGCACGCAGCGGCCCCTGAGCAGGAGCCAGTCCACGGGATGCTTTCTTTTCCACTCCCTCCTCCCCAGTATACAAACACGGGGTAGAAAAAATGATCTGACAAGGACTTTAAAGCAGCCATTGCAAAAACAGTTCAAGGAGTTCCCTGGTGGTGTAGTGGCTTAAGTCTTCGGCACTGGCACTGTCAATGCTGCGGCCTGGGTTCGATTCCCAGCCAGGGAACTACCCACCTACCAAAAAAAAAAAAAAAAAACAAACAAACAAAAAAAAAACGTTCAGGAAGCGATTATGAACGTCCTTAAAACAAATTTTAAAAATAGAAAGCCTCAAGAAATAGGAAATATAAAGAACCAAATGGAAAATTTAAAAGTAAAAAAGTACAGTAACTGAAATCAGAAGGCTCACTGCACGCAGGCCTGCTGACAGAACACAGGACGGGAGCAGGGAGCCCAAAGAAAGGACAATAAGAATCCTCCTGAACAGCAGAGAAAATTAACTGGAAAAACAAAAACAAACAAACAAAACCCAACCAGCATCCCAGGGATTGGGGTGGGGGGGGCGGTAACAGAAGCTCTAACACGCACGCCCCCCACCCCCAGCCCTGGATGGAGGAGAAAGACGGCAGTTGCACAAGTCCTCAGAAGCAATAATGGCTGAAAGTGTCCCAAGCGTGCCATAAGACATGAACCTGCAAATTCCAGAAGGCGAGCAAAGCCCAAAGTGGACAAACCCAGAAAAATCAATGCCAAGGCAAATAAAGCAAACTTCCTGAAAGTAAAGCAAAACTGTTCAAAGCTGCAGGACGATTAACGTGAGAGAGGACTTCCCATCAGAAACCGTGGCGCCAGGAGGAAGGGCTTCTCCCCGGAAAGGAGCTGTCAGCTCAGAATCGGACGTCCAGCAAGAGTCCCTCAGGACTGAAGCAGTCCACAGGGTCTCAGATGTCGGAAAACTAAGAGAACGTGACACCGGCAGACCTGCCCTAAAGGAAATGCTGATATAAAAGCAGCTCTCTAAACAGAAAGGAAATGATGTAAAATTAAAAAAGAATGCCAGGATGGGAAAATAACAGAAAGCAAAAAACACTAAACAGAGTTTTTTCCTCCCCTTGTGTATTCTAAAGGCTGTTCTGCAGGCTGCAGGTCAGACTGGGGGCGTGGAGGACCCCTGGGAGATCAGGACCCTGGGTCAGTCAGCATGGACGTCACCGCAGCCAGAAGGCTGAGGCTGGGATGTTGTGGGCTCAGGAGGGGACATGGCCTCACGGGGGCACTGCGGGTGTGGCCGGCTCCCCGCCACACAGCTGCCTGGGCTTCTGGAGGAGAGTCACTAACAAGGATGTCCTTGGGAAGTCACCAGGGATGGCAGGCTGCGCACAGACACAGAATACTTTTCAGGTGGGGTGGGGGGTGTGGGGCTCTGACGCAACACAACCTGCACGGAGGACTGGCAGGCCAGGCAGGGAGCGGACACTGGCCCCACGGGACACAGGCGGGCAGAGCAGGGAGGGACTGCCTCCCACAGGACAGAGGCCGGCCCAACCCCTGCCCCACGGAGAAGGCGGAACAGAAAAAAGACACGCAGACACGCCCGCGGATAACTTAGTTTATGGGTCAAGCCAAATGCAATGCAAAACTGTTTTCGTTTTTCTTTTTAAACCAAAATAAATAAATCAGAGTGTCCGTGACAGATGAGGGGCAGGGGCTCTCAGGCCCCCCCTCCACCCCCACCCACCGCCCCGGCTGTGGGGCAGCGGAGAGGGGAGGGCTCCAGTCTTCCACGTGTGAAAGGGTCACAGCAGAGAAGACTGGGCTGCGAGGGCAGCTGGGGGGCCGGTGAAGCGAGAGCAGGGCCCAGGCCAGCAGCCGCGTCTGGTCGTGGGGTCAAGTGCTGCCTCCTGACCACACACACGGTGGACCCCACGCATGACCTGGGACGCCCTCGAGAAGGGGAAGTGGGCACTGCAGAGAGTGGACCCGCCCTGTCTGAGCCAGGGTAGGCTTAGGCTGCATCCTGCTGGCAGCCCCTCGGGGTGCTAGGGGGTGAGGGCCCCGCCCACCCCATGAGCCTGAGGGCACTGGCTCCGCCCACAAAGAGGAGCCACCCTCAGGCTGGGCACAGGACCCCTGGCTGGGTGATAAGCCCACTGGGCGGGTCTTTAGGGTGAAGCTGGACATGGGGCAGAGCCGACCCCCCCCCCCCCGCCCCTGCAAGGACAGCTGCGGGCCCCCACCCAGCCCTACCCCCCACGCCTCCACTGGCCGGGAGTCACAGCCCGGGGTGGGGGTGGGGGCAGCCACGCACAGAGGGGACAGTAGCTCAATCCCGAGCGAGCGCGGGCAGTGCAGGCAGGGGCGCGGGCGGCGCGGAGGCACTAGGCTTTAGTTGGAAGCGAGGGCAGTGAGCGTGGATGTGGAGGGCAGAGGGCAGCGGCCCAAGCGGCCCGGCAGCCTCTACGAGAAGTTCTTGAAGGCGTCCAGGTCAAAGGCCATGTCCAGTAGGCGCTGCAGCTCCGTGATGTGGGTCTTCTTGTTGCCGGTGGCTGGAGCCGCTGCGGGGTCCCGGCCGGCATACCTGAGGGTGACAGGGGGCGGTGACTTCGGCGGGGGCCGCCAGGGGTCCCTGCGAGCCCCCAGGGCGCCCGCGGCGGTGGGCGGGGCCTACCACACGGGCTTGGCGCGGCTGATGGTGGTGCGCAGCCGGGGCTTCACGTAGTCGTAGTAGCCCTGGTTCTTGTGCTCCTCCTGGCACCAGGCCAGCTCGGCGCCCGGGTACTTCTGGACCTCCTGCAGCAGCAGGTCGAAGGGGAACGGCGACAGCTGTGGGGGGTGAGGGGCTCCCGTCAGGCCAGGCAGGTGCCAGAGCGGGGGTCCCCAGAGGAGCTCAGCACCGTGTCACCTGCCCTCACCTGCTCGATCCTCGTGATGGCCACCTGCTCCACCATGTCCCGTGCTTTGCGCTCTCGGGTGAGGTCATAGTACACCTTGCCAGTACAGAAGAGAAGTCTCTTGACGTTTTCTGGGCTCTGGGCTGCAGGGCCATCTTCTGGGATCACCCGCTGGAAGTGGGTCCCTGTGAGAATCCCATGGATTGGGCTGAGCATGCCTAGGGCCTCCCACTGCTGCTGGGCTCAAGATGTCCCCCACCCCGCCTCTGATGCCCCTGAATCGTCCAGACTGTGCAGCCTTGGGAAGCACGTGGTCAATGACAGGCCCTGTGGGCAAGGCCTGCTCTGGATGGCAAGTGATACACCACTTCAGTCCTCATAGGAGCCGTCTCGGACTTCAGGGGCAGTGACGTGAAACAAAGTTCCCTGTGACCGCCGCTCAGCTGCTCAAGAGTTTACAGACACTGACACTCCCACAATTGAAGCAAATGCTTAGAAGCTCATGGCTAGGACCATGCCCTGGGAACAAGTCAGATTCAGGGAGCTGTGCCCAAAACGAGGGGCTCACTCAGTGAGACATACGCCACACACCAGGATTAGAAGGAAACTACCTGCATGTGATAAAGGCCTGATATGAAAAGCACACGATGAGCAGCAGACTCAGTGCTAAGAGGCTGATCGCTTTTCCTCTTAGGTCAGAAACAAGACGGGGGTGCCCGCTCTCACAACTACTATTCAACATGGTGCTGTTAACCAGAGCAATTAGGTAAGAAAAGGAAATTAAAGGTATCTGAATTGGAAGGGAGGAAGTAAAATTCTGACAAGATATTATAGGCAAAAAACTCTAAAGATTACACACACACGCGCGCGCACACACACGGCGAAGGAATTCGCCAAAGGTTCAGAATAGAAAATTAACACTCAGAACTCAGTTGCATTTCTATACACTAACAATGAACAACCCAAAAATAAAATTAAGAAAACTATCCCATTTCAAATAGAATAAAAAAGAACAAAACATTTAGGAATAAACTTAATCAAGAAGATGAAAGATCTGTATACTGAGAACTATAAAATACTGCTGAAGTTGAAGACACCAATAAGCGGAAAGACAGCTGTATTCATGGGCTAGAAGACTTAATATGTTATAGGATATACCCAAAGTGATCTGGAGATTTAACGCAATCCCTATCAAAATCTCTTTTTTTTTGCAGAAATATAAAAATCTACCTAAAATTCATGGAATCGCAAAGGACCCGAAATAGCCAAAACTATCTTGAAAAAGAGTCACACTTCCCAATTTCAAAACCTACTACAAACCTATAGTCATCAAGACAGAGAGGTCCTGACAATAAAAGACATGCAGACCATAGAACAGAAATAGAAAACGAACCTAGAAATAAATACTCACATACAAGGTCAAAGGATTTTTGACAAGGCGGCTTAAGGCTTCGGCGCTGGCACTGTCAGCGCTGTGGCCTGGGTTCCATTCCCGGCCAGGGAACTACCCACATACAAAAAAAAAAAAAAAAAAAAAAAAAAAAAAAAAAAAAAAAAAAAAAAAAAAAAAAAAAAAAAAAAAAAAAAAAAAAAAAAAAAAAAAAAAAAAAAAAAAAAAAAAAAAAAAAAAAAAAAAAAAGAAAAAGAAAAGAAAAAAAAAGAAAATGGGTCTTTTCAACAAATGGTCCCAGGATGGGAGTTCCCTGATGGTGTAGTGGCTTAAGGCTTCGGCACTGATGCTGTCAGTGCTGCAGCCTGGGTTTGATTCCCAGTTAGGGAGCTACCCACATACCAAAAAGAAAACAAACAAACAAACAAACAAAAAACAAACAAACAAAAAAACAAATGGTCCCAGGAAAAATGGATTATCTACATGCAAATGAAGCTGGACAGAGTAAGAGTTAAAAGTAAGAGCTAAAATTAAAAAACTCTTAGAAGGGAGTTCCCTGATGGTGTAGTGGCTTAAGGCTTCGGCACTGGTGCTGTCAGCGCTGCGGCCTGGGTTTGATTCCCAGTCAGGGAGCTACCCACATACAGAAAAGCAAAAAAACAAAAACAAACAAACAAACAAAAAAACTCTTAGAAGAAAACATCAGACAAAACCTTCACAACATTGCATTTGGCAATGATTTCTTAGCTATGACACAGGTAACAAAAGGAAAAAAAGATAAATTTGACTTTATGAAAACTTAAAAATTTTGTGTATCCGAAGATAATACACACAATAGGAGAAAGCAGTTGCCAAGTCATATATAGGGTATCAATATTCAGCATTTTGAGAGAACTCCTAAAACTCAGCAAAATAAAATGTGATTTTAAAAAAAATGAGCAAAGGACTTGAATAAACATTCTCTCAATAAGATATGCAAATAGCCAAAAAGCATAGAAAAAGATGCTCAACATCACTAATCATTAGGGAAATGTGAATCAAAAGCACCATGAGACAATACTTGATGACCATTAGCATGGCTATTAGTAAGAAGGTCAGGAAACAAGTGTTGGCCAGGATGTAGAGAAATGGGAAGCTTGTGCCCTGTTGGGTGTGTAAAATGGTGGAAAAGTGTTGTGGCTCCTCAAAAAATTAAAAACAGAATTACCACCACGACCCAGCTAGGCAGCTTCTTGGTAACATGCAACAGCAGGGCCTCAAGGAGGTGTCTGGACCCCGTGTTCACAGCAGTGCGGTTCACAATAGCCCGAATTTGAGAGCAGCCCATGGACAGATGAAAAATAGTCTGACACACACCACCGATTCATATGCAGCCTCCCAAAGGACATTGTGACACCCGCGACAAAGTGCGTGGACCGGGGGGACACTCTGAGCCGTGAGCGGAGCCCGTCACAGGACACGTGCTGTGAGTCCCCCGGAGGAGGCTCCTGGAGGAGTGAGTTCAGAGACAGCAGATGGTGGTGCCCGGGGCTGGGAGCTACTGTGGAATGGGCAGTTTCCGTTTGGGACCATGAGAAAGTTCTGGAGAGGATGGTGGTGATGGCTGCAGAACTTTGTGAATGTACTTATGCCACACTGTACACTCAAACGTGGCTGAGATGGTACATTTCATGTCATGTGTATTTCACCATATGAATAAAAAAATTGAAAAAAAACCAAACAAATAAGAGGTTCGCCTTGACCGAAGACTAAAGGGGACTCCAAGGTTGGGAGCAGGGGGGCTCCCCAGGGCCGAGCAGCGCATGTGTGGGGCTGCCCCACACGAGGTCAGCCCCCTGCGGACCGGGGGGAACTCAGCACCGTGGGCCTTACCTCACACACCAGTGAGCTGGCATGGCACTTGCAGGCCCTTCCTACCCGGTGCCCTTTCTGCCTCCGGCAGTGAGCGGCCACCAGTCTCCGGGAGCAGTGCCCAGGCAGTGGGGGGCTGTAACATCGGACTCATGTCACTGCCCCTAAAGGAGTCCCTGGGACACATCCAGGCCAAGGCCACAGACCCGGGCAGACATGAGACACACCCTTGCACCAACCTTCATGCAAGCTCTGATGTCCGCACGGTGTACTCATGGTCTTTACCCAATGACCAAAAATGTGGCAAGGGCCACAGTGAGACACACAAGTAGGAGCCCCAAGTCCCGCTGAGCAGCAGCTAAGAGCCCCGAAACGTTCATTCTCTCACCTGGAAGCATCTCGTCGAAGCTGCTCCTGGCCTCGGGGTGCCGCAGCAGGGACTTGGGGGTGAAGATGATTAACTGAAACACAGAACCATAGGCTCGTGATGGACTAGGTTCTAAAGATTCCAGAAGGGTCAACAGCAACAGGCTGCCCAGGCCTCGTCTCAGAACGGGGCAGCTGGCGCCACCCTCCCAGGGTGAGCCGCAGGTCAGAAGGAGAAAGAGGGGGAAATGGACCCCTGCCCCAGGCTTAGCCAGGCATCCACTTCTCCAGGGCCTGGCCTGGCCTGCTCTGAATCCCAGGCACCCCCACCCTGTACCCTGGGAAGAGCCCCCAGCCTCCCCTTGGCTTCTGTCCTGGGGGCCCGGCTGGCCTTGCTCTTAGACCTGCAGCAGCAGGGGGCGCTCCCCCAGCCTTCAACACCCGGCTCAGTAGCCCACTTCCTAGAGACCCTCACCTCTCCTCCAAACCCAGAACACCTACAACCGCCCGCTCACGTGACCATCCTCCCACTGGGCTCCTCAGCCCAGGTCTCCCTGAGCAGGAACAGCCCCAACTGACCGGCTTCCGGAAGGGCAGGAGGATCTGGCGACGTAGGACGTGAAAGAAGTTGGCGGGCGTGGAGCAGTTGACAACCACCCAGTTGCAATCATATAGCTGATTTATATCAAAGTTGGCTTCCTTGAGGTCCTGCAGCGAGGAGGGAAAAGGCCAGCGGGCCTCCCTGTCAAAGCTGCCCTGGAGGCGCGCACACAGGGACACTGACAGGAGCCGCCGGCCTTGCGCTCAGTCCCTCCCATTTCCGGTTCTGCCTCTGTGAGTTCTGATCATTTTTTTTGCAGCTCTGAAAGTCTGACTAAGAACCCCCCCGACCCCCACCCCCCGGCCGGCCTGGAGTTTTTCCCTCTCTAAACCATTTGCCTGAACCTAGACAGTTAGTCCTGAAAGCTTCCGCTCGTGTCCACAGCCCGAGCAGCGGCAGGCGGTGGCAGCGCGGCGCACTCCGTGTCCCAGGAAGGCCTGTCACCCTCCCCTTGCTGGCTCCGGAGAGGGGACGGGGCCCACACAGGCTCACGCACCGGCAGCACGTCTGGGTCGTCATTGCACATCTGCAGGAAGCGCTCTGGCCTGGCAGAGGAATGTTCTGGGCCCTGGAACCAGACCCACAAGTCACAGTTGGGGAGCTTCGTGAGCAGTGCTGACAGCTGCTCTCACTACTTCCTAAGCAAAGGCCACCTTAGCTGCTCTCCCGCGGAGGGGTTCAGTCCTTCCCCAACCACAGCTGCGGAGGGGCGCCCCTGGTTTCCGCAGGGACCCTGTTCTCAGAGGGTGCGGTGGCCTGCCGGCCTTCCCCGCCGGGGGTGGAGCTCACCATGCCCTCCATGCCGTGGGGCAGCAGCAGCACGATGCCATTCTGCCGCACCCACTTGGCTTGTCCCGGGCAGATGAACTGGTCGATGATGCACTGGGCCGTGTTGTGGAAGTCGCCAAACTGGGCCTCCCAGAGCACCAGGGCGTTGGGGCTGGCCATGGCGAAGCCCAGCTCAAAGCCTGTAGGGCAGGGGGGCATCAGGGGGGGCTGTGGGGGGCAGGGCCTCAAGGGGGAGGGGCCGGCGCTCGCTCACCCAGGACCCCGTACTCCGACAGCGAGCTGTTGCACACGGTGTAGGGCGCCTGGTTGGGCCATAGGTGGTTCATGGGGATGCAGGTTTTCTTGTCCACGTTCTGGTCGTGCAGCACGTGGTGGCGGTGACTGCGGCAGGACAGCACAGGTAAGCAGGCCTGCTGCGCGCCACGCAGACCCCACACGCCGCGGCAGCGGCAGAGCCACAACGCCCCGCTCTGGGCAGAAGCGTCCAGCTCAGAGCAGGGCAGCGAGCTCTGGGCCTGAGCCGACCCGGGGACAGAAGCACCAGGGCCCGGCGCTCGGCAGGGCCCGCGAGCGCCCTACCTGAAGGTGCCGCGCTCCACGTCCTGGCCGCTCAGGCGGATATGGATGCCCTCCTTCAGGAGCGAGCCGAAGGCCATGTACTCCGCCAGCGCCCAGTCCACCGTCCTGTTCTTCACCATCTCCCCGCGGGTTTTCAAGATCCGACTGAGCCCTGAGAGACGGGGTGCTCAGCAGCCGCCCGCCCCCCGTGACAGCAGCCTTGCTGAGGGCGAGGCGGCGAGCGGCTGCACGACCCCCTTCCCTCGACTGCGCGGCGAGGACCCGGCCCCCTGCTGGAGGGAGCGTCCACAGGTCGGGGCGGCCTGGCTACCTCCATGGATGGTGAAGTTCTCCACGGGCACGGAGCTGGCCACGTTTCCGATGTGCGTCAGGACGTCCTCCGTCAAGCCCGTGGAGGGGCAGGACATGCTCCTGGGCTGCCCGTCCAGGGTGAAGAAGCCTAGGACCGGAGGACCCAGTGACACGCTGCCCCGGGAACGCGCGCTCACTGCCCACGAGAGCCTCGGCGTGGGGTCCGATTTCAGGGCCCGCAGGGTGACGGGTGGGCAGGAGTTTGTCCGGGACGCCCCGCCCCTCACCAGGCCAAGGGGAGTCCAGCCAGTGCTTGATGTGCAGGATCTTCTCGTCCTTGGACCTGGCGAAGGCCTCCTCGCAGATCTTGTCGTACTTGGAGATCTCCTCCTGCAGGGCGGGCGCGGCGGCAGTCAGGGTGGCTCTGCGCGGAGCCCCGTCCCACAGGAGCTGCGAGCCAGCGGTTCCTTCTCCCCATTGGCTGCAGAAGCGGCTCCAACCCCGGCCCCGCCCACTTCCGTCCGGGGCGGGGCTACGGGGGGGTCGGCGCGCCCCGCTCTGAATGCCTCGACCTCACCAAGCAAAACTGACCAGACACACAGGATCCCTACCCAGCTGGACCTGCCGATGCCCCTCGCCCAAAACACTGGTCGACCAGCTAGAAAGCGCACGCCGCGGCCACCGCCTCGTGCCACAGTGCTCCGGCCCCACCACTTCCGTGGAACTCCTCAGGTGCCCGAACCCTCCGAGACATTATGCAGCGAAATGCCGTATTTGTAAGTATTTTGCACATTGACTAGCTCCGCCAGCACGAGCAATGGCCTCGCGCCCGCCTCCAGGCCAGTCCCACGCACCTCGTACTCAGGCTGGTTGACCACTCCCTGCGACACGAGCAGCTCCGCGTACTTCTGCAGCACCGGCTTCTGCTTGCGGATCTGCTTGTACATGAGCGGCTGCGTGAACATGGGCTCATCCATCTCGTTGTGGCCGTTGCGCCGGTAACACACCTGGGGACACAGCCCAGGATGCCAGCGTCAGGGACCAAGGGGTGCTTGGGTTTGCGCCGACAGAATTAGGTTCCTGTATCTCCCTCATACACTGCAGTGGCTTTGAGTGGCGCATGAGATAGAATGAGAGTGACCTGGGAACATCCTGGGACAGGACCCCAACGACCTTCCACAGCTCAGCTTATTTCCAGGACAGAGATGCAGAAACTCCTGGGAGGGGCTGTAGGTGACAGGAGTCACTCACCAGGTCCACCACCACATCCTTGTGGAAGGTACTTCTCCACTCAGCGGCCACCTTGCACACGTACATGACGGCTTCTGGGTCGTCAGAGTTCACGTGGAAAATGGGGGCATTCACGACGCGGGCCACGTCGGTGGGGTAGGGTGAGGAGCGGGCCATGCGCGGGTCCGTGGTGAAGCCAATCTGCAAAGGGACACACAGCCTGGCCAGGGGTTACGGGGCACGTGGCTGGGCATTGGACACTGGAGGGCAAGTGGGGACCAAGGGTGGGGCCTAGATCAGGGCAGGACCAAGAGGAAAGCCAAGGGTGGGACCGGGGCATGGCCAGGGATGAGGGCAGCGCTAAGGGCCACTTGATGGAAGTCATTTGGTCTACCTATTCTGAGCAAGTTCCCCACATGGCTATTTAGGTTTTTAAAACAATTGTTTATTTTTTCCCTATTCTGACAATAAAATTCATACATATTCAACAGAGAGTTTTTAAAACAGATAGTATAAAAAAGTTAGTTACCAACATTCCTACAGCTACAGTGTAAATATGTTGGTGGTTTCCTTTCCAGAGGACCTTCTTTACACGCAACATATGTTTAAAATTTTGGATCCTATTATCTATAATTTTGTACTTTGTTCATTTAACTCTATAAGAATTTTTTCTTTGAAAAGGGAAATAAGTCAGACAAAGACAAATGCTGCATGATCTCATTTATGTGTAGAATCTAAATACAACAAAACAAACCTGAACTCAGATACAGACAACAGATTGGTGGTTGCCAGAGAGGGTTGGGTAATGTGGGCAAAAGCATGAAGGTGGTTAAAGAAAAAGAAAACAGAATGCTGGAAAATTCACCAACTTTGCCAAAAGATACAAATCTACATATCCAAGAAGATGAATGCTGTCAAATCAATTCAATGGGGAAAGACAGGATTTCCCACAAATGATACAGGGACAATAGGCATCCACATACAGAAGAGGGAAGCTGGGCCCCTTCCTTGCATGACACATAGAAATTAATTCACAACGGACCACAGATGTAAGAACTAAAACTATAAAACTGTTAGAAGAAAACAGGAGTTAAAAAAAAAGGCTAAGTAAACCCCAAACAGGATAAACCCAAAGAAATCCATGCCAAGACATACACAGTGGAACTTCTAAAAACTAAAGACAAAGCTGGGGGGGGGGGCGGGGGCGGAGACACACGGACACTTCCCCCTAAAGAAAACTCTAGGCCCATAAGTCTTTTACTGGCAAATTCTACTAAATGCTTACAGAGCAAATAATACCAATTCTACACAAACTTTTCCAGAAAACAGAAGAGGAGGGAACACTTCCCAATTTATTTTTTGAGGCCAGCATTACCCTGAAAACAAAACCAGAGACATTATAAGAAAACTACAGACCAATATCCCTCATGAACACAGACACAAGAATTTCACATTCAAAAATCAATGCATGGACTTCACTAGCAAACCACATTATGATCATCTTAACAGATGCAGAAAAGTATGTGACAAAGAACAACATTCACTCATAATAAACACTGTCCACAACTCAGGAACAGAAGCCTGATAAAGGACATCTCCAGAAAACCTACAGCTATTAATAGTATCATATTTATCATCTGATCAGACCAAAGCCTGAATGCTTTTCTCCTAAAACTGGGAACACGGGACCTTGCACTCTTGCCCACTTCAACAGTGTTGAGGTCCTAGCCAATGCAATAAAGTAAGAAAAATAAATACAAACCGTGTGTGTGTGTGTATGTGAACTGGAAAAGAAGAAATAAAACTGTCTCTAAATGTCCATATAGAAAATTGTCCATATAGAAAATTCCAAAAAATCCTCAAAAAAAACCTACTAAACATACGTTTAGTAAGGTTGTGGGACATAAAAACGAACTGCAAAATATAAAACTAAATTGTATTTCCATATCCTAGTAATAACTGGAAATTAAAAAGTACCATTTATAATAGCTCCAAATTAAAATAAAATATTTAGGTGCAGGATCTGTAAGCTGGGAAGTATAAAATACCTATGAGAAAAATAAAGGAAATATAAATAAATGGAGATATTTACTGTGTTCTCAGATTAGAAGGCTCACTATTGTTAAGACCGTGATGCTTCCCAAACTAATCTATTGATCTGCCATACTCCGAATCAAAATACTAGCAGATTTTTTGAAAATGGACAAGCTGATTCTAAAGTTTATGAAAAACAAACAACTTAGAACAGCCAAAACAGTTCTGAAAAGCAACAAAACTGGACTCATACAATTTGATTTTAAGACTGACAAAAAAGCTACAGCAATCAAGACAGTGTGGTTTTGGCAATGGTACAGACAAAGATCAATGGAAAAGAACAGAGAATTGGAACAGACCGACATACACGTGGTCAATTCATTTTCAACAACAGAAAGTGCTTTCAACAAATTGTACTGGAACAACTTGATATCTATAAGCAAGAAAAAGAACTTCAAAACTCCAAATATACTATAACATGGAGATAAATACAAAACACAAATTTATGAAACTTCTAGAACATGGGGGAAAACCTTTGTGACTTTGGAAAGGCAAAGTTTTCTTAGGTCTGACACCAAAAACACAATCCATAAAAGAAAAAAAACCGCATAAATTGGACTTCATCAAAATAAAGACTTTTGCTTTGTGAGCGATATTAGTTAGAGAACAGAGATGAACCACAGACTGTGAGAGAATCTTTGCAAAATTCATCCCTGACAAGGGACTGGCATCCAGAATCGATAAACTTGCAAATTTTAATAATAAAACGAACACCACCTCCCACAGGCAAAACACTAAAAACGTCTTCACCAAAGATGACACACAGACACGTGTGCACGGGAAAGACGCCTAGAGCCTTTGGGGATTAGGGAAATGCAGACTGAGTCACAGTAATCAGAGGAAGGTCACGGCGTTGGTGGCATGCATCCTTGGATGTGGCTGGTAGAGGAAATAACACACAGGTGACATGACGCGGATCCGAGCTGGGCAGAAATGTTCAATGACAAGAATGTTCATGACAGCATTATTTAAAACAGTGGAAAAGGAGCCTCCTAAAAGTCTAACAGCATGGCGACGTGTGTTTTATGAAACAACCCATAGTGGTATTTCCATCAAAATTCTTTTGAGTACATAATGACCTAAGAAAACAATGTGGTAAATAAGAAACGGTTATAAAACTGTGTATACAGAACCCCAGTTCCTTAAAAAAAGAACAGCCACCTATATGCCTGTGGGTCTAGAATATTTTAAAATAGTATTATCTTAAGTAGGGTAATTAAAACCTCTCTACTTTCAAAAAGGTTTCTGTGTTGTCCACATTTTTGATAATAGCCGTATTTCTATTATCAGACAGCCACAAATGTTCCCAATAGCTAAGAGACGTCTGGACTGATGTGCGCACGGACCCCAGGGAGAGTACTGTCAGAAGCCTGGTGCCGTGGCCCCCGCGGCCCCCTCTGTCCAGACCAGGTACCTGGTTGTTGACAACCACGTGCACGGTGCCATGAGTGGTGTAGGACGGCAGGTCGCTTAGGTGGAAGGTTTCGTACACGATACCCTGGCCAGCAAACGCGGCGTCCCCATGCAGGAGGATGGACATGACCTGCAGACACACAGGAAGCCCCAAACCCCACAAGGTTCTGACCACCACCTTCACAGGCACAGTGGAGATTTAGTGACAATCTGCCTTACAAAAAATATTTGCTTTTGGAGATAATTTCAAACTTCAGAAGCAAGTGGCAGGTGAGCCCTCCCAGCCCTAGGCCCACGCGGGCCGCAGAGCTGGGGTTCCCGGCCTGAATGCACCACGGAGCAGCCCTGCTGGGAAGGCACTGCTGGCCCAGGCCCAGGCCTCCACTGGCTGCCCTGACGTCTCGTCCACCTCCACACTCTGGACCAGCCTTGGGTCCTGATGGTCCTGTGACCGGGCTCAGGAACAGCACGTGCCAGCCTGCCCCACGCCTGTGAGGTCTGCTTTGATCTCCTGGACAGGCCACCGACTATCTCCATTTCTCAAAGTCACCATTTCTGCTCGGTAGTGAGAACAGCGGCGGTCCTGTGAGGACAATCTGTGTGTCCTGTCTGTCAGCAGCCCCCAGTGCTGCCAGGTGCCGCCGCCCTGCTGACCTTTTGCCCACTTGGACCCCTACGTGTTGGCTGTCCCTTTGATGCTCACACTGTCCTGGCGGTGGCATGGAGCCCAGCCCTCCCTCCCCCCAAGACATTTCTCTAAGAAGTCTGGCTGCTGTAGCAGGGGACAGCACTGAAGACCAGTGTGTGTGTGTCACTGCTAACTGGGACAGCATCACTTCTAGGCCTTTCTGGCAGAGCTAGAAAACAGATGCCCAGGGTCACGTGCACACAGTGACTTGTGAATCTCAGCCAGTGTGACTACGAGTGCACACTGCTCCAGTGGCCTCTGTAACTTAGGAGTTTGGATGTCACACACAGCTTTTTGCAACCTCCTTCCCTTCCCTGGCCCCACATGTCCTGCCAAGGACAGTGGACAAGCTGGAGGCACTGGTCAGAGATGCTGGTCCCCCATCCTTCCCGGCCACAGTGTCATCAGTGGCCCTGGGGGCTTCACAGGATGTGTCTTTCTGCCCACTTGTAGTTTCTGTGGCATCGTCCAGGCCCCTCAGCCTGACATGTTGCCTGCAGGCCACACTTCCTCCACAGCAGGTGTCCATCAATCCTGTTCCCAAGGCCACGCCGGCCCGGACCCGAGTGGCACCTCTTCCTCTGGTTCCACCTGCTTACAAGCCTGGCCCTCAGGGCATCTCGGGCAGCGCCGTCTTTGCCTCCTCAGTCTCCAGGAGCGTTTCTTCCTTCCCGCCGGCCCGGCCTGCTGCTTCGGCATCCCCGTGTAAGGACTGCTCCATGGTGAGTGTGCCGGCCCCTCGCCGCCCGCCCGCCCCCAGCACACAGCACCCCAACCCGGTTCTCTGCCAGCCGACCCTGCACGGTGCGCCCTCTGCTCCTCACGCAGGACCCGCCTTCTAGGGAGAGAGATGTGCCCGGCCCGGGACGCACGGCGGCTGCTTACACACGTGGTTTTCCTGCCTGTGCGCCCTGGAACTTGTGAGCTGTAAGAACTATACTGCTTGTTACAGACAAACTTCTACCTTGAGATCAAACGAGGGCAAACAGCCACCACGCAGTGGGGACGTCTGCTCCCAGCAGGCCGGCCAGCCGGCGCTCAGCGTCCACACACTGGAAACCCGTCTGCACACGGTGCCGCCCTGACCTCCTCACGCCCTTCAGCTCATGGTGCCCGCCTCCGACCCCACACCCCTGTTCAGTGCAAACGCCTCTGCCCATCATGGCGTTCTGCCAGGCGGGTGGACCAGCCTCCCCCGCCCCCGCCAGCTCTGGTGTCCCAACTCGGAGGGAGCAGATCTGCAGATGGGACTCGGACTCTGCTATTGCTACTCTTCGAGGTCCGTTCGCATACTGTGCCCAATTCCAGACGTGGCAGGCCAGAGACACGCCCAGGGCTGCGAGCCGTCCTGGGCGACCGCCCGACCCTGGCGACCTTACCTTCTTCCCCTCGGTGTCCCCGCAGTAAAACTGCTCGGCTTTGGTCTTGCCCATCACCACAGGGTCGGCGGCCTCAAGGTGGGAGGGGTTCGCCACCAGAGACAGGGTGATGTTTCTGTCAGTCACACGGTTGATCCGCCGGTGGTACATGCCCAGGTGGTACTTCACGTCCCCAGAACCCTGACAGGCAAACAGGGGGCCTGACCCTGGGCCGCACGGCAGCCCCACGGCGTTTCTTGTACTCTTGGCACCCCGTTGCTGGGAGGATGGGACAGTTCCCCCAGGATGGCCCCCTCGGGCACAGGGTGGGGTGGGGGCTGCCGGGCCTCCGACCTGGGGGCCGTCTCTCTTCCCTCCAAGAGGGCGGCCACTGCCCCTGCTTTGTGAGCGACAGGGAGACCACAGGCCCGGCTCAGTCCCTCCGAGGAGCGGGCGGAGCCGGCAGCCCGGAAGCCTCTGCGGGAAGCTCGGTGTCTCACCTCGTCGGCCGCCTCCAGCTTTGAGTCGAACTGACAGAAGATCTGCTCCAGCTCCTTTCTGATGACGTTCGCCAGCACGTTCAGCCGCCCCCTGGAAGACGCGGGGGTGAGCGGGGCCGCAGCGCGTCCCGGGCACCCGCCCCCCCGCCCGACAGGAAGCAGCTCTGTCTGCTGCCCGCGAGGTGCTGAGACCAGACCTGCTATGGATACCCAGCTCCGCTGCCCGGTGCCCGGGGTGGAGCTGCCACGGCTCGTGTCCCCGAGCAACCTCCCCTCCAGGCTCGCCTCCCTCTGCTGCGGCCCCAACGAGGGCATTGGCGGTCAGTTTTAGAAGACGCCATGTGAGGCCAAGATGTCTGTGTGAGACCACCTGTGGCCTTGGGGGCAGCAGTGGCTGTGGCAAGGGGCACGCACGGTGTGGCGATGGCCCCTGGGCCAGGGCAGCGCCCCCGGCAGGCACCTGTGCGGCATGCCCATGATCACGTAGTCCACGCCGTTCTCACTGGACTTGTCGATGATGGTCTTGAGGGCGGGGATCAGCACCTCACAGCCTTCCAGGCCGAAGCGCTTCTCGGACGACCACTTCCGCTGCAGGAACTCCTCGAACCTGGACGGGACCGGGGTGACCTGAAGAGCGGGCCGCAGGGCCGCCGCCGCGCTTCCAGCCGCCCGCCCTGGGCGCCGCCGCACCTGGTGGACCGCACGAGCCTGGCCAGCAAGGTCCGCTTCTCCTCGCTGGTGAACTGCATGACCCCGGGTGTCTCGAACTTCCGCCGGATCCACTGGCACTGCTCCAGGTCGTTGATGAACATGAACTCCACCCCGATGTGTTGGCAGTAGGCCATCTGTTCAGCACACAGTTGGGGTGTCTGCCCAGCGGTGCCGGCCGCCCTTCAGCCACCACGCTGGGAGGAACAGGCCTCCCATTCAAATGTAGCAGCACCCCCTGAGTGGGGCAGCGACGGGCGTGTGTGGGGTGTCGTGGGTAGGGGTGGCCCATAGGCTCAGTGCCCCCCAAGTCCAGACAGAAGGAGAAAAAGAAGAAAATGGGGAGCTGAGGAAATGGGGGGCGAGGAGGACGAGCTCATGCAGACGCCCCGGGACCCCCCACATCTGAGATGAACTCCCACTGAGACTGGAGCGCACCGAAATCCCTTCTCCTATCCACGGCTGATTACAAAAACAAAACACGTGGATTTCTAATCTACAAAACAGCAAAAAAGGTCCCATTTCCCCCACGTTGTGAAAATTACAGGGCGAGGGAAAAGCAGCCTGGTCGAAAGGGCTCCCGCCAGCACAGGCTGTTCTGGAAGCCGCTGCCCCCTTACCTCCAGCCGCCGGATGATCTCCCGCAGGGGCAGCGCCGACTCCTGCCCCCCGATGAACGTGGTGGTTGGCAGGTGGAACACCTTGTCTAGGTCAGACTCGTCCAGGCCGTAGAACCCTGCGGGGCGAGGAGAGACGGGCACAGCCGCACAGGGGCCGCGGTTTATGGAAAGGGGAAGGGACTCCCCGGGGGAGAGGAGAGAGAAGAGAAACATCATAAAGACCTCTGGTACTGAGGAAAACAGACACTATTTTATAGCTAGAGACACAAAATTTAGCAGCAAGTGGGAGCTGAGGGTATCACTGGTGTCACGCGTAAATGAGAGTAAGACTCACATATACGCACGTCAGTCCAGTGCACTAATCATTCATAATTTAGAGAAAAAGGTATTTCAAGGTCCCAAAGACACCAACCAATTTTGGACTGAGGACACTGGGTAAGTCAATCAGAAAGCGAATCAGAAATAGTTAATAGTTGAGGAGGGAGTTCAAGTACAAAATGAGGAGTTAGTGTAGAACAGATCATCTGTATCTGATGTGGCAATAGCATTCGTATGCAGGAAGCTGGGAGATGGAGAGGGGACAGTCACCTAGAAGCTGAGTGGTCTGCAGATGGCAGAGCAAAGGTCACATGGTCATCCCTGGGGAAGCCGGCGCCCGTCACCCGGGGGCACCCTACTCTGCACGTTCCAGACCTCCTCTCCAGACAGCTCCGGGCGTCAGAGACCGGATCCTCACTCTCCCCAGTCCAGTACCGACACAGTACTTACTGAGTAATCACTCACTAGCCCTAACTGACTAATCACCAGTGGGTACTGACTCATCACTGCTACTTCCTGGAGCTCTGACTCTGCGTGCAGGGCACCCCCTCATCTGACGGCGTCTTTGGGGCTGAGAGGAACATCGGAAGGGCTTTCTCAGACTGGTTTCGTGTCACGTTAATCTTCGAAGGGGAAAAGAGTTGGCAGAAAACTGTCTGGTGATGCTGCAGGGTCAGCTCCCGCCCACCCTGGACAGCGTCTGCCCCTGGCCTGGGCGCCAGCGGGTGCCTGCGTACACAGCCAGCGTCTGAATGTCGGGGAGGCTGCTGAAATGCATGTCCCCAGGCTCCAGCCGCAGAACTAGCTCGCAGGCTGGGGTGGCTAGGAATCACTCTGACGCTCTTCCCACGCCGGCTCAGGAACTGGGCCACAGCCTTCACCTATCTAATTCTTTTTTTGGGGGGGTTGGTTCCCTGAACGGGGACCGAATCTAATTCTTAGGACACATTTTTCTATGTTTCTCCAGCGCTTTTGGTTTCAGTAAAGCAAAAAGCAAGCTGGCTTTGCTCCCGGGGGTGTGGGCGTGCTGGCCTGGCTGCATCCCACATGACTGCCTGCTGCTGGTCAGGAAGAGGACAGCCTGTCACGTGGGCCGGGGAGCCAGGTCTGGTGCTTATGGGGGGAAAACTGAAACCCCAGGGGGCATCGTTCCCAGCTGACTGCTTTCACAGAACGCTCAGCGGGCCTCAGGGACGTCGGGGGACACCGGGCCTGCGGAGGGGACCAATGAGGTGGGTGGAGAACATGGCCTTCCGGCAGGAAGCACCCTTGGCCTCGCCATGTCTGTGGTCCCTCACCCCCAGTCCCCTGAAATGGTCATTCAGGGTGCTGAACCTCCAAACCACTGGTCCTGCTTCTGAGTTCTCCCATCATCCGGTAAGTTAATCTATAGCCGCTGGCTTCTGGGAAGGGGCACAAGAGACACCCCACCGAGTGCAACGAAACCTCAGACATCACAAATGACTCCAAGTGTGGGGGGAGAGAGTCTGAGCCGCCAGGGCAGTCCTGTGCTTCCTCCGGCAAAGCCCCAATGAAAGCCACTCTGCTCAAGGACCAGGATGGGGGCACTCTGGCAGGACGGGCGGTGACTGCTCGATTCCACCCAGACACACTGTGGCCTCACCAGCTGCGACATGCTCCCATCTCCGACTCACCCAAGGTTTTGAAAAACGCCCAAGAGGGGGCCCCAATTTTCACCCCCTCTGGGACAAAATGTGCCATCTCACTCCCCCACCCAGTGCCAGTGGAGACCTCAGGGACCCCTCTCACCAGAGCAGTGCTCAGAGGAGATTCCAAGTCCCCTAATAGCCAAAATGTCCTGGTCTAAAATAAATAATCACTCATAAGAAGAACCCGGGATATCTCAGATTGAATGAGTGAAGATCATCAACAGACACCAACAGGACACAGGTATCAGAATTATCTAAGATTCTCAAGGAGTCATCATCGCTCAATTTCAGGTGCAATTAGAACACGACAGAGACAAATGAAGAAAGATGAAGACTCAGGAAAGAAACAGAATGTCGGCAAAAAACTGAAGATACAAAGGAGGACCAGAGGGGACATTCTGGAACTATGAAATATAATGACCTTCATCAGAGCTCAGGAGGTGGGCTCAGGGGCAGAGGGCCAGTGAACTTGAGGACAGAACAACAGAAATGCACAAATCTCAACAGGAGAGAGAAAATGGACTGGAGAAGAGTGAAAAAGGCCTTGGGGACGTGTGACGCCATTACAAACCATCTCCCATCCATGCTGATGAGTCCCAGGAGAAGAGAAGGAGGCAGCCAGGAAAGGACTCGGAAAACAACGGCTGAAAACTCCCCAAATACAGCAAAGTCTGAAACCCACAGATTGAAGACGATGAGCGAACTCACAGGAGAAACCCAAAGAAATTCATGCCAGAACACACTTGTCATTCAACCTCTGAAAATCAAAGGAAAAGTCTCGAAAGCAGACAGAGTAAATGACACCTTACCCAGAGGGAGAAACTCTCAAATGACCGTGGATTCCTCACCAGAAACCACGGAGCCAGAAGGA
This sequence comes from Lyroderma lyra, assembly GCA_004026885.1. Classification (NCBI taxonomy): domain Eukaryota; kingdom Metazoa; phylum Chordata; class Mammalia; order Chiroptera; family Megadermatidae; genus Lyroderma; species Lyroderma lyra. The sequence goes on from PVJL010012191.1 coordinate 25,820, forward strand.
AGTAGGATGGCCCTTCCCAGGGCTGAAAGAAAAAACGTCTCCCCAGAACCCTCCATCTGATGACGGTATGTTCTGAGGAATGAGGCGAAATCAAGACAACCTCACATGAAGGGGACTACGAGTACTGGTCACTCTAAATGAATGGCTAAAGGAAGTTCTCCAAACACAAAGAAATGACATCAGTAGGCATCTTAGACACCAGGGAGGAGGAAAGAACGTGGAGAGCAAAAAAGATGGGTAAATGAAGCAGGCTTTCCTTTGCCCCTCGTTTGAGGGCTGCAGCCCATTTTCTGACACTGGCCGATGTGGTTCTAAACTTGATGTAGAGAAAATGTCTAAGACAAGTACATGCAAATGGAGAGGGTGAAGAGATGTAAGGGAGGTACGTTTCCACTTCACTTCAACCGGTAAAACGATGGCGCCCACAGATCGAGGCAGGTGTGTGCATGTCATGTCATATGCCTAGACAACCACTGAAAAGGCCCAAAACACGGAGATGTCATTAAAAACATTATGTCTAAATAAGAATGGAATTTAAAAACATGGGCTTAAATACTCACGGAAGTCAGGAAAAAGGAGATAAATGAAAAAGAAGACCAACAGAAGACAAAGAATAAGATGGGAGGCTCCTGAGCCCTCCTGCTCGAGCCCGCTCCCACCTCTCTGGATTGGATTCTCTCTTCAATAAACTATCTCTTTGTTTTACCTCTAAAAATAGGGAAAAAAAAGAATAAAATGGTAGACTTAAGCGCTCACACGTTAATAATGACATTAACTATAAATAACCTAAATATGCCAATTAGAAGGCAGAGATGGGCAGAGCCGATTAAAAAACAGGACCGAACTATAGCTGATCCATAAGAAACTCGCATCGAGTACAAGGACGTAGGCAGACGGAAAGTAAAGGGAAGGAAAATGACGCATCGTAAACCCTATCAAACACGACCAGGGCAGGAGCTTGTGTTGCAGTGAGATAAAGGAGACACGGAGCAAAGTAAGCTGCCAGTCAGAGAGGGACGCCACCTAACAGGTCAGTCTCCCTAGAAGACACAGCGACCCTGAAGGTACAGGCACCGAACAGCAGCACTGCAAAACAGGGGAACCAGACAGACACACTCACGATCACAGTTGGAGACCTCAAGTTCTTCCAGTAACTGACCGAAAACACAGAAGGACTCGATAACCACTAACTGCCAGGACCTAGTGGACGTGTATAGAACACTTCGCCCGACAACAGTGTGTGGAAAACATGCCAAGACAGACAATACACTGGGCTGTTAAAAACAAAAAATAAGCTCAACGAATTTAGCAGAATTAAAATCATGAGAGTGCATTCTCTGACAGGAATCAAATCAAACTTAACGGGAAGATAAAAGAAAAATCTCCAAATTATTGGAAACTAAACCATAGACTTCTAAATAATCCATGGGTTAAAGAGGCGGAAGTCTCAAGGGATATCAAAAAGTACAAGGAACTGAATGAAAACAAAACCACAACAGCCAAGTCTGTGCGACAAGTAAAGCAGTCCTGAGAGGGGATTCACAGCTGTAAACGCACACGTCAGTCAGCCAAGTTCCCATCACAAGAACCCAGGGAAAGGAGGAAACGAAATGAAACAAAAGAAAACACCCGACTGCAAGGAAGTAATAAAGACAAGAGCAGAAATGACTGAAGCGGAAAGCAGGAAAACTAGAGAAAAACCAATGAAAGAAGGACCAAGTTCTTTGTGAAGCTCAATAGCTCAATAGCACTGACAAAACTCTTCAGCAGACTCACAGGGGAAGAGAAGGCGCACGCCCAACGTCGGGGACGAAACGGGCGTCAATGCGGAGCCTGCAGACACCGAAAGACCGGCGGGGGGGGGGGCACTATGGACCACTGGACCTACCAACACTTGACAGCTCCGAGGAGCCACCCCTAGAACTCCACGAACCACCTTCCTCGCTGAACAGGACAGACATCACTTGAAGATAGCCGTGACGACTGAGGAAGTGGAATTCGTAAATAAAAAGCTTCCGGAAAAGAAATCTCTAAACCCAGATGGTTTCGCTGGAGAATTCTACTAAATGTTCAAAGAATAAATAACATCAATTCTACACAATCTTTTCCAAAAAATTAAGTAGGAAGTAAACACTTCAAGTAAAGAAAATTATAGACCAATGTCTCTCATGAATACAGGTGCCATATATTCATTTACATATAAACAGAACAAAAAACATACGTACATAGACGCAGTGATACACAAAAAGAATTATATACCATGACCAAGTGAGGTTTATTCCACGGATACAATCTTGGTTCACTATCTGAATCTCAATCAACGTGACCCACCCTACTATCAGGTTAAAGAACAGGAGTCACACAATCACATCAACAGATGCAGGAAAAAATCTGAAAAAATGTAACACCCACTCACAGTTAAAAACCACCACCACCAAAACCAGACAAAGCAGGGACAGAGGGGAACCTACCCCACCTGGCAAAGAGCACCCACGGAACACCTGCAGCGACTATCACACCGAACGGAGTGTCGTCCCCAAGATCGGGACAAGGCGGCATGCCTACTCTCACACCCTGACTCAGCACGGGGCTGGAGGTCCAGCCAGGGCAAAGCAGGCAAGAGCGGGGGAAAGGAAAGAAAAGAAAAGGCACAGAGTGGGAAGGAGGAAACCGTGTTCTTGCTTTCAGATGGCACGAGTGTCCACAGAAACACCCGAAGGAATCGAAAAGCCAAAAAGTCTTAGAGTAAGTGAGCTTATTAGCAAGGTCACAGGATCTGACAAACACAAAAACCTCTCAGTATTAGTGATGAATATGTGGATATTAAAACTAAAAAGCAAAAAAGAAAAAAAAACAACAAACCAAAAAACAAAAAAGAACTACTTAGGTGTGCATCGAACAAAACACGTAGGGACCGTGTACGCTGCACACTAGGCTGATGGAAGAAGTTACTAAGAGCTCAGAGTGACGACACCACCGTCCCGGCCTGGAAGGCAACAGGAGACACAGAGAGGGCAGTTCTCCCCTCCCCCAACTGATCTTCAGGCTTCACACAGTCCCCACCAAACATGGCAGTAGGGTTCTCTGTAAAGACACAAGCTTATTCTACAATTTGCACGGAAAGAGAAGGCGGCGAGCCCCAGCACAGCCGAGACCGCTCTGAAAATGGGAGACACAGTGCAGTAGTGAGGAGTCCCCCAGGGTGGCATGACTGGGCGACAGTCACACAGACTAAAGGGCAGAGCACCCAGGAAGAGCCCCAGCTGGTTTCTGAGTGAAGCGCATAAGCAATTCAATGAGGGAAAGACAGACGTTCCAGTTCATGGTGGTGGGGCCAGCAGACAGACACAGGTGACCCCCAGCCCCCAAACCAAAGCAAGGCCCTTCACCTAAACTTTGTGTCTCGTGCAGAAATTAACTCCAAATGGATTTAGATGTGGAATGCACAACTGTAAAACACACTGGAGAGACTCTTCGGGATTGAGAGCTGAGAACCGCTCTTGGCCTTGACGCCAAAGCCCAGTCCACAAAAGGGGACACCGATTCACGGGGTTCATCAGAATTCAGACCTTCTGCTCTGCAAAGACCCCATCGGCCAAAGAAGGAAACAACGGAAGGGTCCGTCAACAAGTGAAGGTCAAAGCCGCCGTGGGCCTCCCAGGGCCAGGCATGCGACCCGGCAATGAAAGAAACAGACTGACAGACCCCAACACAGAGGAAAGTCTACAAAACCGGGCGGACTGGAAATCGCCAGTCCCAAATGTCCCTTGTCACGATTCCATTTGTCTCACGTTCTGGAAACAAGCTGCGGAAACAGCAGCCGCCAGGGTTACACGGGGGTGGGGCAGAGGGGCCGAGCCGCTGCTGCAGGAGGGGGGCCGGAAGGACACCCAGGGGACAGACAGGCAGTGTCAGCACCTGCTGTGATGCACTCTGCGTGACACGCGTGACCATCGGGGAACTGGCCGAAAGGCACACCGATCTGTCACTGCTGACAACTGCCCCTGAATCTATGATCACCTGAAAATGTAAGTTTAAGTCGCACACAGACTGTAAGGTGGGGCGAACAGGCAACCTCTAGGAGGGGCCTGGCCTGGCCTGGCGGCAAGACTGCCCCACTGGGCAAGTGACAGCGGGCCCCCGAGCCCAGCTGCGCCCAGAGCCCGGGCCGCCTCACTCCCTCCCAGTCGATGAGCACGTCAGCGGACCCTCAGACAGGGGAGGTGGGAACGCAGAGCCCAGCCGCAGGCCCCGTGGAAGGGGTGCAGCGTGCAGAGCGGGGTGGCCCTGGGGCCCGCGGCGGGCCGAGAGCCCACACCACCGATGGGAGCCCAGCAAAGCGATGGTGACACATGAGGTGAAGATGCTTGCTCCCAGAACACAAAATGGACAAACAAAAACGCATGAGCAGCAGTTCTGCCTGCCAGTTAATAGCTGAATGGTGGGAAAAACTTATTTCCAAACAGTTAACAAACTTCAAAACCCCTGACAGAGTTGTGTCGACTTCCCCCAGATTGCATGCTGGGAAGTCACACGTCCTGTCCCAGTGACGTCTGCAGCTGCAGGAAAGAGGGGCTCGCGGCGTCCATACCTCCTACTGTTAGCATTCCAAGTCGGTCCTGGAAAACGGCAAGGTCTGAGAGCAGGGGAGCGCGGGGGAGCGCGGGAGAAAAAGACAGGCGGGTTAGTCAGGAGGCCCAGACACCCCGGCCCTACACGTCACGGCAGCGAGGGGGCACAAACACGGGGGACACACATGGGGGGGGGAGTGGCCGGAGAGCCCTGTGAACAGCGGAGGGGAGGCAGGGCAGGGCAGGGCAGGGCAGGGGAGGCCCTGGGACACTCGGGGGCCGCTGGGGAGTGGCGTGGGAGCGAGCCCTCCCTCATCCCAAAGAAGGGGTTGACCTGGGCTGTCCTGGGAAGCCAGACCCACCCCACGGGGCAGCTGAGGACGCAAACACCGGGGAAGAGAGAGTGAGACAGGAGACGCCTCGTTTTGAGCACCGCTGCCTAGAACAGGGCATCGGGCGGTCCGGACGCCAAAGCTCAAGATCCTTCTGGATGCGAAGGCACGGCGGGTCCCCAGTCCCCGCCCGCTCGTGAGAACAGAGCTCGGGGCACCGAAGAGTCACTGCACGCAGCCCCCGCCCCGCCCCCCAGCACGGTGGTGCCTGCCAGCTGGCCGCTTTCCGTCACCTGACCCTGGTCACCTGGATTAACAGCGCGAGCCCAGGTGGCCGTCCCTAGGGCTGCTTCCCTGCTCCAGGAGTGCCAACGTGCCCTGGGAGTGGACGGCAAGAACTCTGACTCAGAGGGGACTCGGGGACTCCTCCTCGCCCGTGGGGACAAGAGCACCCACCCAACGCCTGGGAGCCGGTGGCTCTACGACAACAAACACTCGGCTCCTGCACAGAGGTGAAGATGCAGAGGCCACCGTTCTCCAAGCCTCAGATCAGGGCGCAGGGCCCTGCCGAGGGCCCCCGAGGGCCCCCCAGGGCGCAGGCGCACAGCCCTGAGGACCGTCAAGGCAACAGAAAATGCCCACGCTGGTTCGCGGGGCATGTGGCCACTTCTCACTTCTATATGGTCAGTCGTCCTGGGTCAACCATGGCCCCAAAACACTACATGGAACATTCCAGAAATAACTCCTGTTTCCAACTGCATACTGTTTTCAGCAGTGTGATTAAATCTTGAGCCACGGCCTCCACCTGCTGGGCCGTGAATCATCCCTTTGTCCAGTGACTCACACGTCCGTCACTCAGTAGTAGCCATCCCGGTGATCAGAGAGGGACCGCACTCGCTTAACTACCAGAGCACGCGGTCCTAACTGTTCCATGTCACTGCGAACCTCTCACTGTGCCCGATTTACAAATCCCGCGCGTCCTTGGTGTGTGTGCGGGAAAACAGCGCGCAGAGGGCACCCCCTGGGGCTCGGAACGTAGCCCCGCAGACAAGAGGGGACGCCTGCACTTCAGTATTTTCAAACCGGAATGTGAACCAAAGACACAAACCAAAAGAGAGTAAAAGAGAAGATATTCTGGTTGTCATTACAGAGAGCACCTGAACACAGGTAAGAAAACTGCGTCTGCCGGAGGGGCTGAGCGCCTCACAGAAAAGCTAAGCAGCAGCCCTATTTCTAGCTTGCTCCTCCGCCACCAAGGGGCCCAGAGCCCAGGGTCTTGAGGAGGGGGTGGGAGGCTTTGCCGGCCTGGGATAAGCCAACTCACTTAAGTGGCTACAATGTTGTCATAATTCTGCACTTCTAAGGTGGCTTGTAACTATTTGGCTCAGGTTCACTTCCCGCGACACAATCTGCAAACACAGTAACCAGGAGGAGTTACATGGTTTCCTCTGTCTCCTTTACTGAATTTGCTACCAGTACTCTCAGTGTGTGTAAATCCCAGTTTGTCACCGAGCAGTCAGATGACAGAATTTGCATTTTTAAGATGGAATCTAATGCGAATGTTGCACTTGAAAGAGGAGGATTAAAGGAGTTTTCTCTCTCCAGGTCCTCAGACCAGTCCAGGGCTCCGCTGAGGCCAGAAGTCAGGTCCGCCCCGCCCCGCCCCCACAGCCAGCCCCGAGGCAGACCAGGCTCAGAAGGGGGATGGGGGGTGGCGACAGGATGTACTTCCGCCTTTCCCCTTTCCCGAGCCACACCCTGACCCTTCCTTACGGCCACCGGGCCGCGGTGGGAAGTACGCCCTGGGGTCTCACGCTGAAGCTGCCAACTCTCCTCCAGGAAGTGGGGGCGACAGACAGCCTGGCACCTGGCACCTGGCCCCCAGGGGACCCCTCCCGGGAATGCCGTTCCGGGCGATTACGGGCATGGTTATGGCACACCACCCACACAGCTAACTAGGGCACTGTTCTCACTAACTGTCAAATTCCAGTGAAAATTACCGCCAACCCCACCATCCGGCTACACGGCTGCTGCCGGTCCCGATGTCTCCCCAGCGCATCCCCGAGGGGGCCTGGGAGAGTTTGAGACATCAGGACAAGGACCAGGACTGCACTTCCCTGCCTTCTCAAAACTGGTCAGAGAAGGTCAAGGGCACAGGGGAAACGACTTCCCCGTTTCCGGGATTCTGAGCTGCCCCTGCTCCCCGCGCTTCTCCAACAGCGGCGCCTGCTCGCCACCAAGGGGGTGAGCGTCACCCAAGCCCCAGGGCCCCTCAGAGAATGGGGAACTGCTGCACCCGCCGGGGCTCACTCCAGACCCACACACGGCCGCGCTCCCACGGGGCAGAGACACAGGGTCCTTGCCACCAATCCTGCGTGACCTGGGCTGACTGCTGCCTCGCCCATCGGAGGCAACCTCAGGAAACCAGAGTCACAGAGCTCACCGCCCCGGGAGAGACAGCGCTCAGCGCGTGGAGGACCGCACTTGCGTCCCCAACGACTGACGGACGACGGGAGGCAGGCGGCCAGCAGAGCCAGGCTGCGGGGTGGACGCCCACAGACACAGGGTCCCGGTGGATGGACCCGTTCTCTTGACCCGCACCCGTCCAGGGCGACACAGTCAGGGCCAATTTTCCCACAGACCCAAACGTGTGCTGGGTTTATCCATTACATTTCCAATTTTTACAAAGAAAACTTGATGACTTTTACGTCACACTTTCAAATCTCCAAGGTGAAAACGCACTTTCTCCTACAAAGCGCGGCTGCTGCCCTGCTTTCTCCAGAAGGTTCTGAAGGGCTCTAAGGAGCTCAGGACACAGTGTGTCCCCGGTTCGAAGTGTTCGCCCTCCCCGTGACAAGCGTGAACACACGGGCCACCGATCGGGAGTCGTCTAGAGAAGCCAGAAACGATGAGCCCCCCGCCCCCCCCCCCCCCCCCAGTCTGTCCGCCTGAAGAGCTGCCAGCGAGCGAGGAGGCTGGGCGGAGTCCGCAGGCCCATCCCTCACGTTGGCTGTGGCTCTGTCCTCACCTGACCCGTCCCCGGCCATTTTAATCAGAGTGGACAAGCCCCCCAAAGCCCATTTTGAAGCCAAGAAACTGGCCCCCGTGGATGGCACCCGAGAGAAGGGCCCATGCCCCACACACCCTTCCCGCTCTGTTCGGACGCTCTGCCACGTCAGACACGGCCCCAGGCCCAAAGGTCCCCCGAGCTCCGACGAGGGACCCCTGCAGGGGGGCAGGAGGTGCCCAGGGCAGCACGGGCTGTGTGGAGAGGATGGGGAGAGAGTTCGCGGAGAGAGCCCCTCGGAGAGCACAATGCTGTCACCACTGAGCGAGCAGCCAGTCAGCCTGTCCCATTCCAGAGGCCTCTCCAGCCCTTCCTCCTGAGACAAGTGGCACGCAGGTGCAGGGCGGAGGTGACCTGCATGTCCAGGAGAGCGTCGGGGCTGTCTGCAGTCAGCCTCACCTGCCTAGGCCTGACCTCCCGGGGCCCCACGTGGCCATGCCCACAAGGGCACGGAGGCCGCGAGTTCCCCACTGCGAGAGCCGAGAGCCGGGGGGGAGAGGCAGGCGGTAATCACGGCTTTCATTCGCATGCAGCTCCGTGGGAAACCTGCCCATTCCGGAGTTAGTCACGCCTCACGCCTTCATTTCCTTAGCAAAGGTTAGCAGTGACTTAGAGCAGATTAACTCGAGGAAGCAACTAGGGCGTGAGCCCAGCCACACCCGCACACGGCAGCGGAGGGGGTGCGTGAGCCTGACGACCACCGTGCACCACACACGTGTGTCCTGCACACCAGGGACGCCTTCCAAAGTTTCCTCAGTGTGATCACCGGCATTTAAGGATCGAGACACCCGATGCACTACGTGCTCTGGGATTCGCCCGTCCCAGGCAGGTCACCCCGTGTGTCAGGGTGGGGGCCGCAGCCAGCAGAGCAAGGCTGGGGGTCCTCTTCTGCCCAGGTGGGTCTCTACCGTGTCACAAACTTCTGCCCCAAATTTCACTCAGACCATGGAGCCTCATGCCATCTGGCTGAGAAGCTGGGATAAAAATAACTTGTCCCAAACACCCTGAGGCTGTGTGACTGAAAAGTGTCAAGTGATCAGAAAGAAGGAAACTTAAGAGTCTCTCCCTGGGCCTGCGGGCTCCTGGCCACCGCAAGCCGGACACAGAGGGGAGCTGAGCAGCGCGGTGCTGACCGCTCCCAGACCCTCACCAAGTTTGTCTGTGGAGGAGATAATGTCAGCGGGCACGGACGAGTCCAGATCGGCATCCAAAATTCCCAGGGGGTCCAGCTGTGCTACATGGTGCCCTCGTATCTACGGAAGGGCCAGCGATGGGGAGGGAAGGACACACACAAAAGGACAGGAGAAAAAAAAGAGGGAAGGGGTAAAAAAAAGTAAAATCACATTAACATTAGCGTTTGCAGATGGATCCTCACCCACGTTTGAAGAAACAGTTACTGGAGCATCATCAAAATTTACACAACTAATTCCGAGAGGATCAAGCTTTGCAATGTGGTGACCCCTGACCTGGAAGCAACAACACAAGCAGTCATTAAGCAGGTCCCGCGGCTGTGGGGGCAAAAGACACTTGGTCAGACCTTCCCTGACAGCACCGGTGAGCCCAGGGACAAGGTGGTTTGCATAAAGCCTCACAACCTTTGATACTAAAAGCACACAGGCACCTCCGGGACAGACGTCTCAGGTTACGAGAAACCTGGGTGTCTAAAAGGACCCGCCACTGGTTGGGACACAGTTTCCCCACATACATGGCAACGGGCTGAGCAGATGAGCTGCCCGGCACAGGCAGAGGTCCCCAAGGGGGAAGGGCCGGTGGGCGCTGGGCAGGAGGGGCTCAGGGCCAGATGGAGGACAGCTAGGGCACGGACTTTAGAGCCTGACCTGAGCTGTCTGAAGAGCGAAAGGAGGAAGAACACGCCTTCCAAGTCTTGCTGGCGCCGCGGGACGGCGCGCATGTGGGCAGCGCTCAGAGCGAGGCCTCGCTGTCCACATGGCTCCCCGCCGGCTCCCGCCTGCCCAGCCCTTGTGCCAGGTGTCACAACAGCGTGGCGCCAGGACTGAGGGCAGAGGACCCCCGGCGGCCTGCTGCACTGCAGCAGATGGGTCCTGGGGTTCCCGGGGTCCCTCCTGCTCAGAGCCACTCAGACCAGGTGCTGAGGTTTTGGGTTCTGGGTCTGCCCTCACGCCGGAGCCCTCCCAGGACAGATAGATCCCGGGGCTGTGACAAAGGCCTAGGGACCAGTCCCGTGTGCCCCCCACCCCCCGTGGGGCTGACAGGGAGCTGGAATGCTCCTAGAGCGGTGCCCCTCCCTCGCCTGCCTCTCCCTGCTTCTGTGGGCTCTGTTGTCCCCCAAGTCTACAGGTTCAATGTCTTCCTACTGTATTTGAGTGCAGCAACGGAGACAGTGCCCCTCCGACACTGGCAGTCGCTGCGTGGGGCACTGATGGTGTCTCCTTGCTCAAGGGTCCTTCCTGCCACCTTTTGGAAATAGGTGAGGAGCTGTTCCCAGGGCCGGCGCTGAGGGGCGCAGCCCCGGGCAGGGGCGGGGCCGGCCTTACCTGGTAGGCTCTGATGAGCGACTGCACGGCGAGGTGGTCCTCCACCAGCTTGTCCACGCTGGGCTGCGTACCCACCAGGGGCTGTGCTCGGGCCACAGCAGACAGGGCGCCTGGGCTCAGGGGGAGTGGGCTCTGGTAGGCGGTGCCCGGGGGCGCCCCGGCATTGGTGTTTCGGAAAAAAATGTCCCATGACTGAGAAGAGAAGGAACACACGTGTCACCGTGCTGCACACCGAGGGCCTGGTACTCATTTTCAGCCAAAACGAAGAACTGTCTGTGGCAGGTCAGGCGCATCCTGGTTGCACTCCTCTCCCAGCAGGTGGGCTGGGTGACAGCTGCTTCTCCCTGCAAAGGGCAGGTCTCTCGGAGGCTGGCCCCTGCTCCCCTCACCCCTTGGGATCCTCGATGGCACAGACGCCCTGTGGCTGCCCTTCCAGCAAAACCCCATGGGCCCGACACAGCCCAGAGGCCTGCCTCCCCGTCGCCTGGCCCCCTCTCTGTAGGTGTGCAGCACCCCAGGTCCTCAAACCCTGACACACTGCCTCAGGGGGACTCTCTCCAGACCTGAGGCCCAGGCCCGGCCCCCACAGAAGCCGTGTTGCCCATACTTGGGGACGGCCACTCGGGAGCCAAGGGCTCAGGCCGTGCAGTCAAGAGAACATGGAATCTGAGCTCTGACATCTTGGCGAGTTCCCTCACTTTCTGGGCGCGGCTTTTCATCTGTAAGACGACTCCTCACTGGGGTCTGGAAAAGCCTGAACCACAGGCTTAGGGCATCGGCACACAGCCCGTCGGCAGGAACAAGTACCAGCATCCCCAGCTCCTTGGGCTCACTTCCGTTCCCATTCTTGGCGATTTCACGTTTGAACGACGCAACTGATAATGTGCACGATACTGTGAACCATGACGGTTTATTCATCTCATACAAAGATGTGAGCTTTTAAATAAATACTTTAGAGTTAGAGAAATTAAAACTTAATACAATTCCATTGCAAAAAAAACCCATCCAAACTTAAAACCCAGCAAGGCCCCAAGCCCCAGTGACGGCCCCCGGACCTCCCGAGATGTGCAGGATGCACTGGGCGAAGAGGTGACAGGTACTCAAAGGCTCCACTCCACAAATGCCACTGAGCTGCCCTGCGGTGTGCTCTGCAGTCTGGGGACAGGACAGGTCCACAATGGGCACCTTGCTCTTGGGAACAGCAGGACAGACGAGGGGATGTGTGATTTCGAGCAGGTGCCAAGGCCGAGAAGTGGAGAGAAGGGTGGCACTGGGAGGGGCGGCTAGGTGAGGCCACACGGAAGGGACACTTTGGGGAGCAGGCAGGGACCGAGCTGGGAGGGCAGCCTGGCAGTGAGAGACACCAGGGTGTTCCTTCGGAGGCAGCGGTGCCCTGGGCTGGGGGCTGGGAAAGGGTGGGGGCACCCACAGGAGTGCGACAGCCAACAGCCAGGGTGCGGGCCTGCTGCCACCTCCCACAAGTGTGGTCAAGGCCATCGACTTGTTGCCGAAATGACTTAAAACACCGAAGATTTCGAATGTGAATCAGTGAGACATTCTGGTTGAAAGGAGATCGTGGCTCTTAATTTCAGATAACTAAGGATTCAACCTAGTCTCTGCGGTCTCTTTTCACCGGCCATCACTGTGCCACTAAGAACTCGAGCCACCAGTGCGTCTCCCCAGTTACAAGAGCTGCAAACACACCCCGTTTCCTCCACAAGTTCCTGTGGAAGCTGGTCCAGTGCACAGGAGGCACTCCACACACCTGCTGAGATTCCACATTCTGCCATATGTAATGAACACTGTTTTGCCCAAATTTGAGAGGGAAAAATAAGAATGTGCATTACACATGGGTAGTACTAATTCTGTATCTACAAAGATGTTTTTAATTCTTTTATTTATGCTTAAGAGTTAAGTGTTACATAACACTTCTTGTACCATAATGTTAAAAAATAAACGCCAAAATTCCTTTATAATGCTAAAAACAAGTACCTAACTATAAACAAATAAAAATTTGAATTAAAAAATTAAAAAGATTCTTTCTGTGAAAGTCTGGGCCAAAAATGTGGGTGTGCATTCTACATGGGAGTGCATTATATCTGGGAAAATATGGCAAATTCAGTTTTGGACTCCTTCACAGGGCGAACAGACCAACAGGTGTGGTGCAAGGTGGGATGTCAGGTGCGGTGCTAGGGGGGGTGTCAGGTG
>PVJL010012192.1:0-38545 GCA_004026885.1 Lyroderma lyra
TATTTTATAGATGCAGAAGTTAATGCTAAGAAAGGTCAAGTTCACTGCCCAGATCGAAACTGCAGACACACATCTGTCTTCTCCAACACTGTAGTTTTTATTTAGTTCCACCTTGCTCTCATCTGCCTCGCAGGTGCATGCCTGCCTTCTGGAGAGAAAAAAATAGATACCCTTCAGTACACCTTTATATTCACTTAACCTGCATGTTTTAAACATTCTGGCCACTAATTTCAGAATCCTAAATTTGTGGACTATGGAAACATCAACCTGAGTCAGCTAAATTATGCTACTTAATTTCCAACAAAATTGTCCTCTCTTCTGAGACCAGGAGGGACGATGGCAGCCAGGAGGAGAGGGGCATGTACAAATGGGGAAGACATTAAAGAAGCAAGATAAGCTTCTCAGATCTGCCATCCGCCAGCGTTGTCCTCTCCTCTCCCTTGCATAGAGAAATCAATGCACTTTGAACCCTTTTCATAACCCACGAATTCCCTCTTTCTGTGGGACATACCCATGCACACAAGGATTGAGTCCAGCTTTCACTGCCCACAGTGCGCAGGACCTGGCAGGACTCCGTGTCCGTCCGCCTGCTGACCTCCAGCAATGAGGTCTCAGGAGCTGAGCCCTTCCAGCCTGACTGTCCCCATCTGTCGTCTGGGTGCCCGGCACAGCTGGGCTCTGGACATCGGGCTTATCGCCAGTCATCTTCCACTCGCCAAATCTTCGGAAGGGCAGCTGGGACACCAGAATTTCCCTGGGACTGTCCCAGCCTCCAGTTCGGATACTGTATCTCTGTTTGCTCAGCTCAAACTAGTAAAGCTCGGCAGAGAGAAGCTGGCAGCCAATCCAGGAGGATTGTGCGCGCCACCCGAACATCCGCCCGACACTGATTTCCACGTAACATTGAACTTGGTCTCCAGCGAGCTAACAGATGTGGCTGTCATCAGAGAGGGTTAACATGGCATTATCCACAAAACTGGGACTGGAAGCGCTTTCTGTCTGAAAGATGTTTTGGAACAACATAGAAGATATCGTTCTACTTTGACAAACGACTTGAGAGAATGTCACGCACATTCCCTTCTTTTTCTTTTCTTTTCTATATTGTGGCTTATCTCCCAAGCCTAGATGGTTCTTTAGCTTAGGGTTACCCACAGCTAGCAAGGGAGGCACCATGTCTATCTAGCCTGAGGCTTTGAGAAAAGTCACCTGGTCCTGTTCTGAAGTCCATCCCCTGGGCTGACCAGCCCCAGCACAAAGGCTGGCTCTGGGGGCACAGCCGTGTAGCACCATTTCTCCACGTGAATGGACGTCCTGCTCATGTACATCCCTAGGTCCTGCCCACGGAAGGCAGGGGCCTGCTATGAAGCCAGTGTCCCTTCCATTCTGCCTGCCACATCACTGTTATCTCATGTGACTGTCACATCAGATTATAGAGAGTAATAATAATAGTGAAAACAACTGCTAACACGTGTTGAGCACCTGAGATGGGCTAGAAACGATGTTTAAGTATCACACGTCCTTGCTTTCCATGTGTAGAGCTCTGACGTTAGGTGCATACACCAGGGCTGTCCGGAAAGTCTCCAGCCATGTATTACGGCAAACAGAGGCATTTGCAGTGGCTTTTTTTCTGGACGGCCCTCGTATGTTTATAATTGTTACATTCTTTTGTTGAATTGACCTCTTTACTGTAAAATTTCCGTTATGCAAGATGAATAAGTTCTGCAAATCCGATGCACAACATGGTGACTCCAATTTATAATACTGTCTTGCATGCTTGAAATCTGCCAAGAGGATAGATTTGAAGAGTTCTCACCAGCAAAATAAAAGGGAGGGGCAGGCGAGGAATGCGTAGGGATGATTACTGGATTGCTGTAATCATTTCATAAAGTGTATGCATATCGAAACATGTTGCACACCTTAAATATACGAGGGTACGTACCACGTTTAATTGACTTCATCTTTTAGGGCATAGAAAAATCGAGAGGAAGGTGCAGAGATGTTTCCACATTCTTTCTGCCTCCACACATTGCCTTCTCCAGTATCGGTACCCCCACCCCCCACCCCAGTGGTACAGTAGTTACAACTGATGAGCCCACCCTGACACATCATGTCACTCCCAGTCCGTAGTTCACATGAGGCTTCCCTCTGGGTGCCGTACATTCTATGGGTTTGGGCAAATGTGTGATGACGTATCCATCGTGATAGCAGCATTCCGAGTGTTCCCTGCCCTAAGACCCCTCTGTGCTCCAACGGACCACCCCGCCTTCCCCGCCACACACTCTCTCTCCCAACCCTCGGAAGACACTGCTCTGTGTCCTCTCCCCGTGCTTTCCCCTTTCCCAGAATGTCATATAGTTGGAGCCATGCAGTATGCAGCCTTTGCAGATCGGCTTCTTTCATTCAGTCCTATGCCTTTGAGTCCCTCCGTGTCCTTTCATGGCTTAAGAGCCCCTTTCTTTTTAGCACAGAATAATATTACACTGTCTGGGAGTAACGGGGTGCTTTAGGAGTAACGGGGTGCTTTATCCCAACACCTACTGAAGGACATCTTGATTGTTTCCAAGTCTTGGCAATTACGAGTAAAGCTGCTATAAACGTTCATGTTCCAATTTTCACGAGGATGTAATTTTTTATTCTGTTGGGTAAATAACAAGGTGGGTGACAGCTGGCTCATATACTAACAGTATGTTTAGTTTTGTCAGAAGCTATCAGTCCTCCAGAGTGGTTGTAAACATACACAGTTTTTGTCAATTATACCTCATTAAAGCTGGGACTGTTTATGTATCTATATAAAATTTAATACAATTTCTCTACGACAGAGGGTCTATTATACATATGAAGAGAATGAGTATCAGAGAGTTTAAGTCATTTCCAAGTTCACTCAGCCAGTGCGTGACGGAACGTGTCCAGTCTAACGTGTAAGGAAGCCGAGTGGAAGGGAGCTGCGGGCCCCGGCGGCGGCGTGGGGGTGTGGAGCCCCACCCTGCTGACCTGCAGGGACGGCTGCCTGGGGAGGTGCTGGATCCCCTGCATTTTCCTGTGCACTGCTGGAGGGATGGACGCCGAGGCCACGGGCCAAAGTGAGAGATGATGTAGGTCAAGTGCAGGACATTCAGTGACCGTTCGCTAAATGACCTTCTCCTGCCCTTTTGTGGGTGATCTAGTTAGGGTGGGGGTGGGGGTGGGGAGAAGAAGCTTTGTCATTGCCATCAGCCCCACGCTGAGACTGGCCTAAGGGCTCAGGTGAGAATAGCAATTTCAGTGGGAAATGTAACGAATCCCGTTATAGGAAGTTAAGCAGAAGGAAATGAAAGTTTTGGCATTCTCTTCCTTGGGGGGTAATTAATTCTGTTATTTTAGGGGTGTCGTAAGGTGCCTCTGTGCCTGGAGGTTTGGACTCTCGGGTCCTGCCCTTTTGGTAACTATACCTAAACAACCAAAGCTTGGGTTTCTTATTTTTTGACATCCGTTTATGCCGTGTAAGGGTAGGTGGTTACGATATTCTCGATGTTCGGTGTGAAAGAAAAGGGTTCAGGATGCCCACTTTTGAAGAGTGGAACTCCATAAGGAGGAAAACCTTCCAAGAGGATGGTGATATATTATTTATGAGACAAAAGCTTGGGATAAAGTTGACCATATTGTGCAGAGCACAACCTTCTCTTCTTACTTGTGAATCATGTTTTGCCCTGACATGATTTCTTCGAGGGAAGAAATAATTTGGGATTCTCCTCTACTTTATTGCTCACTGTTTGAGGAGAAATAATTCAACGGAATCATCTTCACTACATGCAGAGCAAGCTGTTTACACAAATGTATTAATTCCAGCTTTGGTGGACCTGCACCGCTGCCTATGACAGATGAGCACTGGGGTTTAGCCAGCCCATCCGCTTTACCCACGGTCCCATGACTAGTGAAAGCTGAGACCCAAGTCGTTGCATGTGGAACTCCAAATCCAAACAAAATGGTCTTCTTGTCCAGGGAAAGGTATTCCAGGTTCTTCTTTCATTACAAAATATTTTTAATTGATTATAAAATATATGAAGATTGAAAAATTATAGCATGGTGGACAAATTTAATTCATACATATAAGAGAGAGAATATCTTCAAGAGTATTTATTCTTTCTGTGTGTTGTTTTTAAGTTTGAAGGCTCTCGCCATGGGTCCTGACATTCTTGGGTTATGCTTTCTTCGGTGGGACTTCGGGAGTGAAGTCCTGTGGTGTTCTGCCTTCGAAGTTTAACACAGAAACACAATTAACCAGTCTGATTTTTTTTTTTTTTTTTTGTAAACTTAAGCATCCCTTTCTGCATTGTGCTTGATATTTTCTTCTTTATTCTGGAAGTTCAGTGATGTCCTCACGATAAGCTACAGAGTTGGTAATTTTGCATCAAAATCTACTAGAATAAGATGTACTCTTTCATGCCTCAGAGTCAAAAAACTTAATTTGTGGAATTCTTTTTCACTTGTATTTGTTATTTTTCTTAAATATAGTGTAGATATCTTTTGTTCTCATTTTTTCTATAAATAATAACACAGTGAGGCTCTGACTGCATGTCAGGCACTGTGTTAAATTCCAACATGTACCACCGCATTGGTTTTCTGTGGAACCAACCTTCGAGATGGGTTTCTCACTACCCCACATTGTAGATAAAGATCTTAAGGCTCAAGAGGGTAAAGCAACTTAGTCAAGGACACCCAGCTAATAAGTAGCTGATACGTGGTTTGATCCCAGACAGTCTGACTCTCGATATCCGGGTACTGTATCATCTGCCTCTCCTTATCTTGATTATCCTCATTTTAGTTGCTTTCTTCATCCTGTCCCCTCTCTCCTTGATGGGTGTAAGTTGGGCTTATTTTTAATTTGTTGTTCTAATGTGGCTTTCACCTCTATTTGTTTTTCTGTTCAGTTTCCTAAACTCTGCCACCAAAACGTTGCCTATCTGGCTCGTACTTTTAGTTTTTATTCTTTTTTTCACTTGTCCTCCCCTTAATATCTCTGAGACCATATAAAATACTTGGTGTGCATTATCCCACTACCATGTGTTTAACTCCATTCTGATACATGGTAGCTGCCTTGGATTCATTTCCTTTGCACGTTTCATCTCCTCCATTATTTACACATCCGAGTTTTATACTGTCACTTGTCAGGCTATTTCTTACTTTAAGGAGCCTTTCCATCTGGGTCAGCTCTTTTGTGAAGAATGCTGTGGTGAGTATAGTGGGGACAATCCATAATTTTAATTTGAGCCCATATAATTTAATTTTTTCCTGAAATAGGCATTTTTGTCCACCTTGGGCATCTTGCATGCCTTGGGAATCCACCTGGAATCCAGCATGTTGTAGTTGTTCACAATGAAGACTTTTAATTACAGATCTCTGTATGAACCCAAACTAATTGTCTTTAAAGGACATTCTTAACACTGGGCAAAACCACCATGCATATCTGTCCCATTGTCTCTGTGTTTCTAGAATAATAAGCCTGCATGTCCATTCTACAGATGGCAACGCTGATTATGGCGTGATTGTGATATGCAGAAGGAAGTGACAGAAACATATCAAAGTCAGCCCGCACTCCTGTGGTGGAACTGAGAAATGGCTTCCACAGTGCATAGGAAGGCAATCGTTGTAAGGGGCAATATGCAGAGGGGTTTGGAGGGACCGGCATTAACACCAGTGCTAAAAACCCCTCTGAACCCTGTGTGGCTAGAGGTTAGTTAGCTATGAGATATCTGGTTGGGCTAACAAAAGCAAAAGAAATATTTCATGGTCCCTGTTTACCGTAGTTTTAGTAAGTGCACAACTCTGCAGTCAGGGAGGGGAAGAGGGAATTGATGTAGTTGGAATAAAGAAAGAGTCTAAAATAGTCTGTCCCTGTGTCAAATACAGAGGTTGTTTTTTTTTTCTTGTCTTTTCTTTTCTTTTTTGGCTGCACCTTCTCACTTAGGTCAAGTCCAAAACGGTTCTACAGTCTTCTCTAGATTGCTATTTGCTTTGAGTGTTCCCATTACCTATGACAGATTATTCATTGACAATAACAGGAGATCTCTTATGAACAGGAGACAGCTGGTGTCTGTGTTTCTGATGAGGATAAAATGCAGAGGGGTACACAGTAATCAGGGCTTATTAAATATGCACACTGTTAGAGATTCCTGCAGTCACTGCACATTTAAAAACAATGAAAATAAAGTGATTGTCACCTTGGCCTCCCAGTGGCCTGCCATTGCAGCCAGCCACTGTACCCTCAAATGCAGCCCCTACCGGCTGCTTCTCAGGAACCATAAAAGAAAAAGGCTCACAGTAGACACTCTTTGTGACGTTTTCCAATGATAAGTCAGGCTTTGTCACTTACTGGGTAATAGTTTTCACTCAAATATGTAAATATTTGCAAATAGCACCCAATGAATCTATCTCACTTTGACTATAGAGTCATAATAAGCGCAAATTTAAGAAGAATATTTAATATGGTACGTTCATGTGGCACGTACTCTAAGTAAAAGGCTATAAAATTCCTTTGTTCCTTGATTCTTTTTCTCTTGTTGCTGTTACTTCTTTATTGAGAGTCTGTTTTCCTATAGCACGTAATTAGCATATTTAAAACACTGTGCACCTTTTAAGCAACATCGAATTAAAACACATAAATAAATGTAGGTTGAGGAGCACAGGTGCTTTTCTGATTCAATTAGTGCTTCTTTATTCTAAGCCCTTCCTTGACTTGCAGTCTCTCTCTTAATTCAAAAGATGAAAATAAACAGTCATTTGGCCATTAGAGGAGCCCATGGAGGGCTCATTAACTGGGTCTAATTGGGTTCTTTCACAAGCCTGTCACTGAGGACGGGAGGCGAGCCTGACACCAGCAGCAATGAGCGCACGGAGGTGGGGCCCGAGTGCACCTCGGAGCAACGCGAGGAACCAGATGGATTGGGACCCCCGAAGCGCACTTTTAACCTGGGCAGGAGCCGGGAAGCGAACGGAGACAGGCCTTGGGAAGCTGTGGCTGGAAAGACTGATGTTATTAGATTCATCTGCGTTTTGGCTTGATTTCCGTCGTTGGGAAAAGCAATTGTCTCAAGGAGCGCTGCTCCAGGAGCTGTCTTCGTATCCCAGACGCCTGGAAGGGGTGTTTGTCCCTGTCCTTGCAGGCGGCTGGCTGCCCGGGACTGTTTTACTCTCCCCACCTCCACACCACGGGCGGTCCTCGCAGCAGGATCCGTCTCTCCCATCACCACCCTACACAGATGTGGCCCCCAGGAAGCCCTCGGTTAGTTTATTGACTCGATGCACCCATGAGTAAGTCAGTGGGTGAGTGAGCGATGCACCCCCATGCCCTTTGCCTCTGCTGGGCCCTTCCTTCCCTTTCGGCTCGCCTTCATTCCACTCCACACGCCCGAATCTGATTAGTAAGTCACAGCTCAATTCAGGTTGGCTTCCCTAGGAAGCTTTTTCCAATTTTCCGCCAGCCAGGTAGAGATCATCCCTTATTCTTACCTCTTTAAAACGTGCAAATAACCTCCAGTGTGCACATCTATCACAAGTCTAATTGTGGTATAATATAATGATACATCTATCACGAGACTAACTGTGGCACCACATAATGACGTTAATGTGTCTGTTCCTCGGGAAGGTTATGGAATAGTTGGGGTATGAAACCGAGTACTAATCGTGGCCGAGGTCTTCAGTCTGCTCTCCTTAGGACTTCGAACACAGCTGGGCACACGGGAGGCGAGAAGGCGCATTCCTCAAGTGAGTGATCGGATCGGTCCCTAGGGGTGACACTAAGTATTTCAACCAGAGTCCTGAGTCCCGTGTTTAGTTCTTCTTCAGGTGGCTCCGTTCATTTCTGCCGGATCGGTCTTTCAGTCTCAGAAACCAACAAAAGTAAAACACTTCTCGATAAAATGTAATAGGAAATCGAGATGGAAAAGCAGCAAAGCCGGCTCTGGGATGGAGAACACCGAGGTGTGCCTCCAAGTTCAATGACTGCAGCTATCAGACACTCCCGCGCCCACTGGACAAGGGGGGGAAGCAGAGGTGGGAGCAAGGAGTTTATGAAGACATAGTAATTATATAACCACATGTCAGTTATGTGGATCTCACATATATTCATAAATTATATTGAGTAGGTGAAATACATGAATAAAACAGACATTATACCTTCTAATATAAACTGTATAATGATAAAACTTTTTAATTTTTCCCCCAGAAGATGCACATAATATCTAGGCTATGACACGACCTTGTATCTGTTAAAATTTAAGAGCAATCAGTACAGTAATAACAATGCAAATCGTAATTTTCAAACCAGCAGGGGAAATAATAAGGTGACCAAAACTGGCCTCACCCAAATCAACAGTATTTGTTTGAAAGAGGATATAAAGTGCTACATTTTGGACACCAACAGCATTCTGTGTCTTGGTTCATTTTCTACTCTCCATCCATTCTGTCGGCGTTCATGACTGACTGCCTCCTATGGCTCCATTGATGAAAGAGGGATCCTCGTCCTAAATGGTACAGCCAGCCAGACACATGGCACCTAACACGGGACGGATGGAGCTGAGAAGGGTTTATTAATCCCATGTACTCACAGCCTGGGGCAGGAGGGCACCAGGGTCGGCACTCAGGGCTGTGGGAGGTACGCTCTGCTGTGACAGGAGGGTTAGGTGATGCTTGCTTCCTACAGGGTGATGTGGCTGGTTTTTTGAATAGTTTCTCACACTGGCAGGGAGGTGGAACCCATTAGATTGAGGCCCAGATTGGGTATAGCTTGTCCAGTCTACAATGTGGGGAGCCTTTCTGGTGGAGTAGGGGGGATAGCTGGGGAAAGCAGGGGGGACTCATGGCTGGACCTTCAAAGCCTTTGTGTCCTTGGAGAAACCTGCACAGATGTGGGAACCAAGGCAGTGCCTGGAATTTCAGGCCTTATGGTACAGCAGGTCCTCAATAACACCAGTTCAGTTCAACATCATCTCATTATACAATTGATGAGAAGAAAAACACATGGAGTCCTGGCCAGGGCCACTGTCTGTGTGGAGTTTCCCCATTGTCTTGGTTCCCACATCTGTGCAGGTTTCTCCAAGGACACCGATCTCCTCCCAAACTCCAAGGATGTGCAAGTTAGATTCATTGGCTTGCCTCAGTTGTCCCTGTCTGAGTGAGGGTGTACGGGTATGTGAGTGCACCCTGCGATGGAAGGGTGTCCTGTCCAGGGTGGGTTTCCCCCCGCACCCTGAGCTGCCTGGAGAGGCTCTGGTCCCCTGTGACCTGGACTGGTATAAGCGAGTTGAAAAAGAATGACCTCACTTGTCTGTATTACTATTTATTAGATGTACATATAGCTCACAGCTATTTCAGTGTTTAATAATAGAAGTGTTTTGGGTCTTTGTTGAGAAGTTTGGTGATGTATTTATGACCAGAAATATGCTGTAGATACTTAACTCTTATTTATATCAATGTTGGCCTGTGGTAACACTGGTTTTGTTACAAGAGGTTTAGCTTACAGTTGCAGTTGCAAAAATCTGTGTAACTTTAAGTGAGGACTTGCTATACCACGACCCATGTCTTTTGCAGTATTTGCTAGCTGTAGCTCCTCATCTAGTCAGCATGGTGTTGCTTTTTCTTTTCTTCTCTTTCTCTCCCCATCATGACTCCCATCCCATGTGACTAAGTCAATTTACTTGGATAGTCATAAATCATATCACTTCTAATGTTAAGATTAAAGCAGAAAAAATAGGAGGTAGGTTACAAAAATGAGCAGTTGACTTCAACAAGGAATAAAGAACAAAGAATTCTTGAGGCGGAGAAAAATAAAATGCAGATTTGGGATGAGGCATGGTACAGGTTGGCATCATTTTTGGTTCTAAGCTTCCTGAATCTCTAGGAGAAACAAAAGGAAAACAACAACCAACACAACTAGAAGCAAAAGAGTAACGAATTGATTTGTCAATTTCTATTACCTGAAAAATAGAAGATTACTTCTCATCGTATACTAGAATTCATTACAGTAGATATTAGTAACAGAAAACAGTGTCTGCTATCGTAGGTTCACCGAAGTGAGAGAGATACATCTTTTTCAAATGACCTTTTCTGAAAGAATCTTCCCTAGAATGGAATCCACACTCCTTATGAGCATATTATGTACAGTATCCTGTGATTTGAACTTTAGGTATATAATTTCACCTAATCCTCACTACAATGCTGGTGAACTGTATATTATTTTTGAAATTGTGTAGTTCAGTTAAGAAAGCACACGATGGCTAAGTTCAATTGCCAAAATAAGAGACCTTGACGAGTTGACGTTGGGGTTCAAATCCAGGGAATTTAGGGAATACTTGTAGCTTCCACGCATCCACTCCCATAATATTTAGTATGTAGGCATGCATAATTAGAGCTTAAAATCATACAAATGAGTTGGGATATCCTTTTAACTATTTCATATGCAAGGAACCTCAAGTAAGCATAGAGTGATTTTTAAATATTAAGCTGACCTACATGATAAAAGTTTGATGTGTACACACACACACACACACACACACACACACACACACACTCTTACCATTATTATTATTATTTTTTTTTATCATTTTTTTTTTTGCTTTTTGGTATGTGGGTAGCTCCCTGGCTGGGAATTGAACTCAGGCCGCAGCACTGACAGCGCCAGCGCCGAAGCCCCAAGTCACTACACCATCAGGGAACTCCCTCTTACCATTATTAAAGTGAGATCCATATGCTTTAAATGTATGCAGTATTTCAAATTTTGGTATAATCTAAATGCATATTTAGGGATGTGATACAATAATTTTTTTATATTGCAATCAGATATTGGTCTCAGGTGTATAGCATGCTGTTACAAACTGGCAGTTTCAAAATAGTCACAGGGATATAAAGTACAGCATAGAGAATACAGACGATAATAGTGTAACTACGTATGGTGTCAGGTGGGTACTAGACTTATGGGGGGATCACTTTGTAAGTTAGATAAAAGTCTAGCCACTACAACATCCATAAGCTTTTATCTCCAGTTTGTTATCACAACATAAATAACAGGGTATAGCTTGTATATATTATCAGCTAGACTACTTTCTCTCTGAGTTTGGGTTGGGAGTATAGAAAGGTAAGGCAATGATTTCCTTGTAAGTGCTTAAATTCTTTCCAGTGCTTGAACACGCTACTTATTGAAATTTTAAGTGGTATCATCTAAGTCGAAAGCAATTTAATTGAATAAACTTATAGTAAGGTAGGAATGAATTATACTTTGCTTAATGTGCTATTTCCCTTGCGTTTATCTACTTTCTAAAGCCGTGTTTAATAAACCACATGAAGCATCGCCCAGTCAGACGTGCAGTGCTTGCACTGGGGGAAGGCAGCAGAATGTTCCAATTGTATCAGCAGACCTGCTTGGAAATTAGTGCAACGAAAAACACAGTGACATTTTGTACTGTTACAGAAACCAAAAATTCTCTGCTCAAAGGCACGTCCGGAGCTGAGCTTCCCAATGTCGTGGATAGCTGAGAAGCCAATTACATGTTAATGTCTACTAAATATTATTCTCAAACTGAACGCTCTTAGCACCCCGGTCTAGGTCACAAGTCTCCCAGTTTCCTGCAAGAAAAGAACTACGCGTGCTTGGCTGGCTCCGGGAAGCCGGCGGAGGATGTGTCGTCCAGCACAACTCCGCCGTCCGACCTCCTGGAACCCCAGAGTCAGGATGCGGCCCGGCCTCTTCTCACCGCGCCCAACAGAAAGGCGGCAGCACCGTCTGAGCGGCGAGCGCAACGAAGGACCAGGGACTGAGACTTGGGGGGCGATGGGAATGGGGGGTCTACTGAAGCTTCCACTCTCCTTTTCTTACTCCATTTTTCCTCCTTGTCTTTAGGGTTTGGGCTTCCCTAACGACTTGGGAAGGGGGCTGTGTGTGGCGCTGATGAGAAGTGGAGTCTTGGGGACGATTTCTGAGGTCTTTTTGAGGAGAGAGTGTGAGACAGAGAACTTGCACTTTCTGTCGTGGAGGTTGTACGTCTCAGTGACCCAAGACAGAAAACGTGGTAGAGACAGGAAACATGTAACTGACTGTAACGTTCATTGTGTCTGGTCTGCTGGGGAACACAGTGTGGCGACATGTGTGCGGAATGATGAGCAATGGCATCGAGAATGACCTTGAGGTCTCTTCCAGCCGAGCTCATGGGAGACACCGGAAAAGCTGGCGAATGGCCCTGTTTTACATTTTTGCATAGAAATTTTAGACTTCTATGTGTACGTTGTCATTCTCTCTGTTCCATTGCGAGGAAAGGCAACCCCTAGTACAAACCTGTCAAAAGTGTTTGGATCTGGGCTCTGTGGTTCGGCTTACAACCCAGCAGTCACAGCTATATGACGGAGTGAACCTGACAATATGTCACCTACGTAATATCCTCAACCAAGCTATTAGGGAAGAAAGAAAAATTGAACAAGATAGGTAAAAGACAGATACATATCGAATATAACCTTTCTTTGTTCTTATTCAGATGCTGTTTTTGGCCATTT
This sequence comes from Lyroderma lyra, assembly GCA_004026885.1. Lineage (NCBI taxonomy): Eukaryota > Metazoa > Chordata > Mammalia > Chiroptera > Megadermatidae > Lyroderma > Lyroderma lyra. Next base: position 12,517 of record PVJL010012192.1, read on the forward strand.
ACCCATTTTTTTCTTGAACTCAGAATTAATTTACTAAGTTTTATTAGACAGATTTATAGCCAATATACAGATAGGCATGTAGTATATTATGATATTAAGAAATTGAAATTTCTTGTACGAGCATGTCATTTTTCTGCATTTCAGTATCCTTATACGTTTTAGTAATTTTTGTAATTTTACAATTTTTATGAGAACTGCATTGACTTTATAAATTAATGTAGAGAAAACAGACATGTTTATAATACTAAGACGCCCTCCCCAAGAACATAGACAATTTAAAGTTAATTATTCAAGAAACATTGTGTGCTTTGTTAAATGTAATATTAGGCACTCTATATTTTTGTCCCTAATAAAAATCCATGATTTCAAATCATATTTTCTCATTTTTAGTTGAGGTGTATAGATTTGCAATCAACTCTTGTTAATGGGCCTTGTGCCCAGCAAACTTGCTAAACATTGTTACAAATTATAATAATTTCCAGGGAGAATAAGTTAGACTTTTGTATGTATATCAGGTAATCAAGCAACATATTTCTGGTTTTCTAATTTTTTTTTATTTTTCTAAAAATAACTTCCACTGAACAATATGAATGCCTTGTTAGCATCTACTTAAACATTCAAATTGTTTATTTTCTTTTAATCTATTAATGTCTAATTTACATTAAGATATTTTATAATGGTAGAAAAAAATCCTGGCATGTCTAAATAAATACTTCTGAGTCATTACATGGTTTATTTTATATTTTGCTTAATTTCTTTTAATAGAGACCACTCCCACTTGTCATTAGCAATCTTTTTTATGCAAAATCAGTTCTTATTTATAACAGTATATCCTTTAATATTCTTATTAAAGTGGAAAAATTACAACACGTATTATTTCATCCCCAAACCCACAACCATTTTCCTTATAATAAAAGCACAAAATAAAATTTCTCTCATAAAGTAAAAAAAAGCTCTCAATTTAGAGCATATCTATCACCAAAGAATTGATGTGGATATTAATCCTTTTACTGCATTAATTGAATTCAAGTTTTTTTTCAAAATGTGGCAAAAAGCCACAAAAAGTAAAAAGTTGGTATTTTGACTATTTTATGCATTTAATAATAACTTTTTGAGCTGCTTTGTATACAAATTACATTATTTTTCTTTTAAATTTTTGCTATATGGTAATAAATTTACCATTATATTGAATTTTAGCAAAAACACTCAAAACATACTAAGTGACCTCAATTAGATTTAAGTATAGATACATTAGAATCTACTGGCACTGATGACATAAAAAATTTATTAGAAAATGTTACATAATATGATATATAAAACATCTTTGTTATTGATAGTGCAACCTACAGGAAAACATTACAAAATCTTGTAAATGGAGAAAAGTGTTTTTGTCTTGGGGTAAACTCGAACAGTCAGTGGATGGAAATACTCATTCGAGTACATCCAAATTTCACAGCGAAAGTGTTAACAAGCAGTTGCTTGTGTCTTTATTAGGGTTCTGCCTCAAAATGTGTCCACTAGGGGATGTGTAGCTTGGCATACTTATTCACAGACCCCCAACAGCTGCTGGGGGTGAATTACCTGTTAGATTTACCCCGCTGGGCATTCACTCCTTCATAACTTCGTATTGCACTATAAATTCAGCGAGGCTCTGTTTCTGCCCTAGCTCCTTGCACGGAAGCTTCTCCCAAAGCAAATATGGCCATCTTTTAGGACCATAATTTAGTTAGCTTTACTTGGATTCAGGCAACAAAAGCTCTGAATCGGAGTCTGGACAAATGACTATTTCAAAATCAGCCTCTGGTGCCGCTCACAAATGCATAGGCCTGTGCACACACTCAGTTCTTGTGCCCAGTTCACACAAGGTTGAGAACTCCTGTTTATTATGTTTTTGCTAATCTGTATATCTTGAAATGACCAATTTTACCAATAAAAAGACATTCCTATTTCTTTTATTCTGCTTCCGGTGTTGTTCAGAGCTAAAGATAACTAACTCTTGTGACAGCTGCCTTAGGATTGTTGGCGTTTACTGGCAAGCTCTCAAATACTAACTCATTCCTGGGGTGTGTAAGGCTGACTTAGAGAACTACCTGTAAAATTCAAATGAACAGACAAACAAAGCATATCCTTCCCACTATCAATGCTGAATTATTAAAAATGAAATTATTATACAAACAAACCAATAAGAGTTCTATGAAAGTAAAAATAATAACCCAATCACGTAGAAACTCATCACTCATAATTAAGCATAGTTAACATTTTAATTTATGATATGAGGCTGGAACTCTCCATTTATCTGTATCTAGCTCACTGGCCCATATGTATATACACATGTATATATAGATCCGTGCACACAATAGTTTGTCAGTATTGGTTTATACATCTTCATTTATTTTTTATCTATATGCACTTGCCCACATGGATATGATAATACAACATATATACTGAAATCTGCTTTTTAATTTTACAAATATCAGTTCATATGTATAGGTAAATATCTGCACCGTTTCATATTTCTTCATAGTCTTATGCTTAAACAATAGTTTAATTCATATGATCTATAACATACTGTTGAACATTTATGCTGATTTCAATTTTACTTTGCTACTTTTAACAATGCTGTAGTGGAAATATGTGTACTATATTTCTTGCCCTTATCTGAAATTTCTTGAGGAAAAATGTCTGTAAGTTGGATTATTAATGTAGTGATATCCCTGTGACGTAGAGTCTACTTGTAAGATATGTGTCCCAGTTATCCTTCAGAACAATTCTATTACTGACTCATGAAAACTTCTAATGCAAAGAGTAAACAACTTTATTTTATATATGTTGCAATAATTTTCCTAATTTATCCCTTTAGTTTGGCAGTTTTATTTAATTAAAAACAATTGCATGTAAAGTCTAATCAGCCATTTTTTTTCTTTCTGGTTTCTGCTTTAACTGATGTGATCTAAAAAGCCTTCTGCTTACGAAGACTATAACAAAAATATTCCTTATACTTTCTATTGCTTCTTTTATGTTTTTAAAAACATAAACTATATTTAGTTCATTTTGCATAAATGTGAAATACATAGCTGGCTTGTTTAATCCTTTTTCTTCTAAACAGTGGGTGTCCCAGCATCAGTTTTGAATACTCATTACTTAGCTACCAGTTTTAAATAACATTTTAAAATTTGTTAGATTCTATATATTAATATAATGTCTTTTAAGACTTTTCTATTCTATTTCAGTGATGAGTCTGTCTATTCTCACATGGCCATGGGCTATGTAAATTATTATGATTGTTCAATATAATTAATCTCAGAAACATCTTGGTATTGCAGTTATTAGACTACATTTGTTCTTACAAGCACATTTAAAATTATTTTGTCTATATTCAAAAATATATTTAAAGGTTTGATTAAGATTCTATTTGCAGACTAATTTCAAAAGAGGCAAATTGTTTACAATATTAAAGCTTCCCATTTCTAACAAGCCATTTACTCTCTGGCAAATGAGAAATTAGGCTGTTTTAGAGAAATGCAAAAATGAGAATTTAGTATAAATATGTTTCATCCATTAAGTCATCACAAGGGCACAGAGATTTGTATATGCATTTATTTAATGATCATTTATATTTGCAGATATAATAGTAGATGCAGTATGTTATAATTATTTGTATTATTATTATAACTATAATATTTTGTATTTTTAATGCAGAGAGGGACATTTGATCTTCTCAATATTTATGAACAAAGGACTAAGAAATTTATAAGCATTTTCAGGTATATATATCACTGACACAAAAACACTGAGCCAACAAGCAATGGGCATACAAAAATTAATAGATCAATCTATGCTTTGGAACCTTATAGTATATTAAGGTAAACAAACCTACAATCCATTATAATTTTCTGTGATATGTATTTTACTAGAAGCATGTCAAAAATGATTGAATATTATCTGGAAGGGAGTAACTAGTATGTAAGTCGGGGAAATATTCATATTACAAATAAGCCATGTCTTCCTGTACTCCCATACCTAAGCCATCACCAGTCATATCAATTTTCCTTCCTAAGCAAACCTTATATCTTCTCAAATTTCTCCATCTTCTCTGCTCTCACTATAGTCTAAGCTAGTATCATCTCTCATCGGGACTATTGCAAAAGCCTAGTATAACAATTTCATTCTCATTCATTTTTTTTTAATTAAGATAAAATGCATCTAACTTAAGAGTTAACCATTTTAAAGTGTGCAAGCCAGTGATATTGAGTGCATTCACAGTGTTTTGCAACAATGTTCTCTATCCAGTTGCAAAATATTTTCATCCCTAAAGGATACCACATACCCCGCAAGCAGTCACTCACCATTCTTCTCTCTCACCAGCTCCTCAGAACTAGTCTACTTCCTGTGTTATGCAGTTGTCTGTTCTGAGCATACCTGTAGTGTTGTAGTAGTAGTAGTAGTAGTAGTAGTAGTATATTAATGTTAATTTCTTAGTTTTATTAATATAATATGGTTAGGATGTAACATCAGGGGAAGCTGAGTGAAAGGTACATGAGAACTTTGCACTATTTTTGAAACTCTTCGGTAAGTCCAAAATTATCTCAAATAAAGAGTTTGTAAAAGAACCATAAAAAATGCTATAAATAACACTGGACAGAGATTTGGCCTTGAAGTTCAGACACAGTGGTTTGAGTCCTACTTTCACTGCTAGTTGCTTTCATGTTGTTCCCTTAAATTGTAAAATAAAGACTAATAAAATGCATAAACTTAACTTTCTGGACTTCTATTACTTCATTAAAAACATAAGAAAAAGAATGGGTAGAGAAGGTCTCTAAGACCTTTCTTATCTAAATTTGGAAATTTATTCATACAAGTATTAGAGAAGACTTGGACTTTTTCTCAAATGATAGTACCCTTTGCCACAGAAACAAATGCAAAGCAAATGGTTTTTCTTACACCATCACTAAAGAATTTATATTAAAAGTTGAGAGAGTATAAAAATAATTATAATTATCTGAAAGCTTTAATCTCATATCTGGACTTGGTATTTAATAAGTCTCTATATATTTGAATACATATGCATATACATTTTTGTTTTTTTTTTCTCAAGATATATTTAATTAGATTAGTATCAATACAGCAGGTCATTTTACTGGGTACATCACATGCAACTATCTAGAAAAAAATATAAAAAACAATTTAAAGAGATAGAGCAAGCATAAAGAGCAGACGTGACAGGGTGTAGGAATTATCAAACTGGGTGTTTAAAACAACTGTGATTAATGTGCTGAGGGTTCTGATGGATGAAGTAGACAGCACACAAAAATTGAGAAGCAGTAGAAACAGAGAGATGGAAAGCCTAAGGAAGAACCAAAAAGAAATGCTAGAGATTAAAAAAAGATTGTAACAGAAATGAAGAGTTTCATAAATGGACTAATTAGTAGACTGGACACAGATGAGAAAATAATCTCTGAGCTTGAGGGTATAGACATAGAAACTTCTAAAACTGAGAAGCAAAGACACAGAAACTGGAAAACAAACAACATCATATCCAAGGACTATGGGACAATTACTAAATGTGTAACATTCATGTAAAGGGAATACCTGAAGGAGGAAAAAGAGAAGGAGAAACAGATGACTTATTTAAAATGATGACTGAAAATTTCCTCAAATTCATGTCAGACATTAAACCACAGATCCAGAAAACTCAGCACCAAGTTGAAAAAAAATGCTAGAAAATATAAACTATACCTAGGCATATTATTTTCAAACTACAGAAAATCAAAGATAAAAGACAATAGGAAGGAAACCATAAGAAAACACTCTACCTACTGAGGAACAAAGGTAAGAATAACAGCTGACTTCACTTCAGAAACCATACAAGCAAGAAGAGAGTGGAGTGAACCATTTACAATGTTAAGAGGAATAAACCACCAACGTAAAATTTTACACCATGAAAAACTGTCCTTTAAAGTGAAGAGAAAATAAATACTTTTGAAGACGTGTAAGTATTGAGGGAATTTGTTGTCAGTAGACATGCCTTGTAAGAAATGTTAAGAAGGAAAGGCATATAGGTCAGAAATTTATCTCTTAAAACAATGAAGAGCATCAAAACAGAAATAAGTGAGTGTAAAATAAGGAAAATTTTTATTTTTCTTAATCACACAAGTAAAAATGTGTTCAAAACAATAATACAAAATATTTGATCATATCAATAGATGCAGAAAAAACATTGGAAAAAACTCCACATTCATTCATGATAAATGATCTCAGTAAACCAGAAATAGAAAGGAGATTCTTAACTTGATATAGAATATAAAATACTCTGCAGCAATGTTACAGTTAATAATGACAAACTCAAAGTTTTCCCACTATGTCAGGATCAATGGGCATTTAAATTTAGATATCAAATTTATCTTCTGAGTAAGCTTAATTTATAAGGATTAATTTAGTTAATCAAATTTTTAGAACTACTTTTTATCAATATAGATTCTGTGGAGAGGTTCTGATAGCAAGGACAGAGCACCCTGGATATTTCCTGGATTCCCCAGGGGACTGGGATTCAGGGGCAGGCCTGAGCTCTTCCTGCAAGTTCTGGTTAAAGCAGCAACACAGATAACGAGCCACTTGGCAAAGTACAGAAGTCTTGCCCCTTGCTCTGCCCATTAGGGGCAACATTCTTTTCTTTTTAATTTTAAGGTTACCGGAATTTTAACTTTAACCCATTTTTCCTGAATGAAAATGTTAGGGTATGCACACTCAATGTGATAGAATTTGTTGGAGACGGCGCTCCCTAAGAAAATCCTTCCCCTAGCTTGTTTCATTTCACAAGAGACTGCTTCCAATCAAAGAAACTGTTTTAATTCAGAAGAAAATTCCAAAGAAGTAAGGAAATTATAGCTATTATAATCCCATAATAAGCTCTAAAGAAAGATGACAGTGAAAGTCTTGCCTCCAGAGGATTCCACAGGGTGGCATGGAGTGAGCCAGAATTAGAATACAGTTATTAGATATTCATTTCCAACTGTTGGATCACAGTTGCTTTTAGTTAGCGGTGCAATATAATGTTCTCTAAAGAGTTTTAATATACTTTTGGTCTCTTGAAATGCAAATGCTTTTAGCATACTCTTTTTTATTATTTTGTTATCTTGTTTAATTATAAAAATAATTCTTGAACATCTAAAATCAAACAATGAGGAATTATGCAGAAGCCCACCTTTGACACTAAAGTGATATATTTATACTTATAAACATATTTTTAATGAATGGGTTTATACCAGGCATATTTTCCTGTAATTTGCTTTCTTAACATAACCCTATAGTGTAGTTATTTTTTCCTCTTAGTGCTACAGCCAATCTATTTTTTAATGGTTTGTAGGATCCTGTGTTAGGCATACAGTACAGTTTATTTTACTTTCTCTTACACATGGACATTGATTTGGTTCTCAGTGATTAGCTATTAAAATTTTAACAAATATGCATATCTCATACATGTATATACACCTCTATTTATGTACATATTTAATATGTGTTAACTTGTAATCCCTATATGCATATTTATACAAGGATTGCAAGTTAATATGTATGCATACACATATATGCATATATGCATATATATTTATATATATGCATATGTTGTGTTATATGTATGGTATTTTCCCCTTAGTTTAGATGGCAAGAATGGGAATGAATGGGTCAGAGATAAGGTAGAATTTAAATTTTGATAGATATAGCTCAACAATTTGCAAAATAGCATTTACCAACAGTGTCAATAATGTATTGGAATGCCATCTACCTATTTGTTAACACTGATTGTGAATTAAATTCAGTATTATAATGGGCCAAACGTGTTACCTTGTGGTTGCTTTTCTTTTGTGTAAAGAAAAAAGATAGCATATTGGTCTGCTTTTCAATTATATCAGTAGAAAATATAAAATTGATTTTTGAGTCTATTAACTAAGTACCTTGTAATGTCTTTTACTCTGTACTTTAAAGTTTTGTTGAGAGGAATAATAATGACAGTAACAATAGTAAGTTATGGTTTTGCACATTTGTATTAATCTTACAATTTTCAAGCTCTGCAGTTTACTGTATTATTATATCCTCATGGTATCTGTATCCAGTTAGGACAGGGATTATTACTGTGGTTTCACAGAACGTGAATAGAAACCGAAACTCAAAGTAATGAAATGACTTTACTAAGGTCACACAAGATCAAATAAAGTAATGTGTGGAAATGATTTTTAAATTGTAAAGATTCCACACAATTTAAGAAATGGGAATGTGAAGATGAGAAACCATTTACCTTATTGAATAAAAGGAAATTCATGTCCCTCATTTGGAAAGCTGAGTTCTACCAAAAAAATTAAAATGAAAATTTGGGAAAGCTTGTCCCCAACATTTAGAAGCTACCTCAGGACGGGTGCACATTGGAACATAGCTGTCACCTCTTGCCTAGCAAAATCTTTGGCGGGATTCAGTCTTTGCAAGAGCTGGGTATAAATTTTTCATAGACTGCTAGAAGGAGCCAGCAGCAAGAATTTTTCAAACAGTCCTGGCAGCATCCGGCTATATAAAGCACTGAAAAAATGGGGGATGCACATGGGAAGCAGCAAGGGAGCACGTAGTTTATATTCAGCAAGGACGGTTTTCCATTCTGAATGACTTTTCCTCTGAGGCGAACAATTAAGTTTTACGCTAGGAGGGAGGTGGTACATGTGAACCAAAGTTTATAATCACATGAAAATTCATGCATGCCATAAACATGCAGAATGCACACACAGTCACAGGGACGAGCACACACATATATAATAAATACACATGCACACACGTGCCATCTCCCACAATGGAGACGTGATCGCAGGTAGGGGAAGTCTGTCTACCTTCAAGGTGGCCAGTGTACATATTACACAGACTGTACTAAGACTTCACTAAAGCACTGACACAAATGCATGGAGTATTTGCCTTTCATACCCCACACATACATGCATTCACACAAACAGGATCAATGTGTTCATAGGGCGCAGGTGTACTTACATGTATATGTAAAATATTTATGCACAGAAAGAAATACATACACATGCTTGTTCAGAGATGTACAGAGGTTTTGAGGTCGTTATTACCCTGCCACCAAATCCCAGCCCAGGTAGTACAAAACAATATGAACCACCACAAAAGCACAGGCCAATACTCCTTAAAGAACATGTGTAAGGCAAACATTTTAGTTTACTAAGTCAAATTCAGCAATAAATCATAAAGGCAATATTATTGTGAAAAAGTTGGGATTACCTCAGAGATTTACAAACATATTTAAATTCCAATCTGTTAAAAGATTGAGTAGAAAATAAGACTGACCCTCTCCCAAATAAAAGAGAAACCTTCTGCCTACTGGCATTTGAATTGGGTCACCAGCTCTTCATGGTCCTATAGCAAGCAGCCTGCTCACCTTTGACCTTGAACTAGGACATCTGCTCTGCAAGGTCTGGACTTGACAGTTCACATAATTGTGTGAACACATCCTCATATTGTAATATTAAGTAAATATTTCACATTGTAACATTTAACTGTTTTAATTATTTGATTGCGATATAATTGACATATTACATTAGTTTTAGGTGCACTACATAGTAGTGACTTGATGTATGTATATATTCAAAACGATTACAAGTTTAGTTAACATTCATCACCACATTACAGTTGAAAACATTTTTCTTGTGATGAGAACTTTTAAGATTTATTCTCTTAACAACTTTCAAACATGGCACATTGTTAACTGTAGTCACCATGCTGTACATTATATCCCCAGGACTTGTTTATCCTATAATTGGAAGATTATACCTTTTGACCAATTAATTATATATTTTAAAATTATGCCCTTATTGTGTTTTTAAATTTCTCTAGACCTTACAATTTACCTCTTAACTTACCATCTGCTCTCACTTTTATACTGACTTAGTTCCAGTGAAGTATACAAATATCATTTCTATATACCACCATTCCCTTCTTGCCAAATTGGAAGCCTTACTTTTAAAAAATTGTATCTACATATTTACAAACTCCAGAGTGCACAGTGGTGATTACTACTTTACAGGATCGCATGCATTTCAAAGGAGCTGAGATGAAGAGACCCACTAACTACCCTCCGCTGAAAGCCGAAGGCCCCTGGGTTAGCCTCAGGATGGCCAGTGGCACGTATTTTAGAGTGGGACCTGCCACTTCATAACTTTTGATACTGAATGAATTACTAAACCCTTATGTCCTCAATTTCCTCATGGATATATTGGGAATCATAAATAGTACTTACATCACAGGGTAGCTGTGAGGATTACATGATTTAATATGTGTAAAGTGCTTAGAAAAGTAATTGGCATTAATTACTTTTAATGCTAGTGACTATTAGCATTTCACACAAAACTGAAAATGTTTATCTCCATTAATGCTAGTAACTATTGCCATTTCACACAAAACTGAAAATGCGACTTCCTCTCGTTTTCTTCTCGAATTACTTAATGAATAGTAATGACATTTCCGCACCATCCTTAATCTTCATCCCCATTTACGCATCTAAATAACACATTTGATTCCTAAAATGTATCTTCTGGAAACAACTCCAATTACAGGAACTAATCCAATCTCCTTATCTTCTCTAGCTCATTTTGGTGGAGATTTGGGGATTTCCATCGCATCTTTGCTTTTAACATGTTTTCCTCTTTCTATAAGGAAACACTATTAACATCATGTTAAATTTAATTCAAATTCATTATAGAAGAGATGGAATGGATATAAATTACTTAATAAATATAATTTTCAGAAACAGTTTCCTTCTTTCAGGACTAAAGCTTTACATTGAGTATGGGAAATTCTTTAGCCATAACAAAGAAAATTATTTTCTCCAAAATTAATGTTTAAAACATCTCAATAAAAAATGTGAACATCATCTGAACTTTGTATAAAATATATTTGTGGACAGTTAAATTTAAGTAATAATTTTAATGTAATTATGCTGCGATCTTTCCTCTACCTTTGAAGTGGGTTCTTTTTTTAATGTTTCTGCAATATTATCTCTAAAATTCCCATCAGTCTGGAGAATCTTATGACTCATACACTTAATATGCTTTAATGATTATGTACTTTGTAGCAAATTAAACCTTATTAAATGAGAATTTTAGGGTGAAAATAGTAATTCCAGTTAACACTGGCACATCTGATTTTTACATATTCTTAAATCTCATTTTAAAAGCTTCATGTTTTAGTTTCCTGTATCTCATTGGAATGTGGAACTGGGCATATTAAAAATAGAAGGACTGAATCAGAAACCAAGGACTCACTGCAGAGGTGCAAATGCAGTAGGGAATTTAGGAGACACAAATAGTGTTGCTTTGGGCCTTTGTTGCTTGTGGCTGAACCGCATCAGTGACGCATTGAAGTTCATTAAAATAATGCTGGACTCTAATGGGCTATTTGAATGTGCCTATTAGAGACAGAAAAAAAATACACACATTTTTTTTCTTGTTTTATCTCTGAGCAATTCTATACAAGTGTAATTTCTTTCCCTAATATTTATACTGTATAAGTCTTTGTTAAGTAATACAACTTCACTGTTTTTACTAATGCTGATTAATCTAAGGGTCAGAAAAAAAAGAAGAATTTACTATAAATGTCCAATTTATTTATTGAAGATACTCAATTTTAGTATATGTGCTGCCGAAGCGAGCACTGAAGATACTCAAAATACAATAATATTGTACTACTTTAATCTTAGTTTTCCTCTGATTTTTACTGCTTGGTAAATAGAAATAGAACTTTAAAGAAGAAAGCACTGAACAGCATATTTTTTTTAAATTTACAAATCTCTAGTTCAATTTTCACACAGTTTTCAAAATAATTTTCAAAAATTAATTTTTGAATGCCAAATTAATAGATAATTTTTGAAGAACTGTAAAAAGAAAATTGAAAAAGAAAATGAAAATCACCCATATTGCAACTAGAATCTAATATAAAAAGATGATTTTTTAGTATTTACTTTTATTTTTTATGTTGTTATGCCTTATTTCTGACTTTTATTTATTAAGTTATTTTTTACCTTATTTTCTGTTGGTATTTTTTTATTTCCTTATTTGATAAACTTGGTTGCAGGAATATTGCTGGACATAGTGCAGAAATTATTTCAATATTTCATTATCATGCAGTTGGTGTTGTGATGTTGCATCTTACAGTTGCGTTTTACAATATAGTACCATGAGTCAAATGTTTATATTAGGAAATGGAACATATAGCTGATCATTCTATTCTGACATTTTCTGACAACAAATTGTTCTAAGATTCCTGGTGCCATCTCCTAAGTGAAATGATTCTTACAACTTCTATTATTTGATTCCTTAATAAAAATTTCTTACTTTAGGTAAGTACTTAAAATAAATAAATTGTAAGTATCATTTCTTTGTGACTGTCAATTATGATCACTATATAAATAAAGAATGAGAAGGAGGAGGAGGAGGAGGAGGAGAAAAAGAGGAAGAAAAAATCGATCTTGTTGCTTAATCCCACTCACCAAAGGAAGGTGAAGAGAGCTCCGCCTCCTTGTTCGGGATAGCTTAGTGTGTATTCTGGTTGTGTTGCTTTGTTGTCATAGACTCATTGCCAGGAGTTCTTGATTGGAAATGTTTCTGGGATGAACCATGATCAGAAGAGTAAAATGTTAATCCAGATTGTATCTTGTTCTGGCAATCATGAAGGTAAATCAAATAATCTGAGGTGCCATGATATAGAAGAAAAAACATAATACTAAGAATCTAGGAATCAAATCACTTGGTTTTAGCATGGATTTGACATTGCTAGGAAGTAAGGACTTGTCTTGATGAACGTGAAAGAAAACAAAACAGAATTTCTTCGGCAAAATGGAAGTGATCATTGACTTTCCTTTACGACGTTCGTAGTCCAGTGATTGACTGGTTCTCTGAAAATCTGAATTGGCATCTGAAATGATGCCGCAAGAGTGTATTCTGACCAGCTTTTCCTGCTTTGGGTTCATTATCCATCAGGTTATGACATACTGTGACAAAGATGATCAAAATATAACACCCATTTCCTTAAGAAGTGCAGCAAATACTTGGGCATGGCATTGGTAATTTGACCATTAGAACTTCCCTGATTTATTCACTATGAATCTAATTAGCCCTGTATGGAATATTTGGGACCAGCAGGTGACATTAGCTCTAGCAGAAATACATAGAAATGTGGGGTTACTAAAAAAAAATACCAGAATGTTCTGATCAAAAAAGAAATAACTAATGGCGAGCAGGATGAAACAACACTGTAGGTACAAACTAGATATGTGAATTTAGGGAACCCAATCTCTGCTTGGCAAAACTGCAGGGGCAGAACTGCCACCTCAGTGGGCGCAGAAGGAACAACCTTCACACCACTGGGCCTCAAGGGCAGAGTATATAGCCAAAGAGAATTACTCTGGAGCCTCAAGACCAGATGGAATTTGCTTTGTGTTGTAGTTGGGATACGTGGGACGCATGACCACCTTCTCTTCTATCTCTCCCTTTGGAATGGAAATGTTTGTCCTATGCCTGTCACTTTATATTTTGGAAACACACAACTTGTTTGGATTCACAGGTTCCCAGCTAAAGAGTAATTTGCCTCAGGATGAATTGTACTTTGGATTTCATTTATATCCGATTTAGGTTATAGTTAGATAAGACTTTAAATTTTACATTTTAGAGTTGATGGTGATATAATACTTTCGAGGCTGTTGGGATACAATGAAAAAAGTATTTTGCATGGGAGAATGACATAAATTGTGGGGGTCAGGGTGAAATGCTGACTGAATGTGTGTGTTCCACCAAAATTCATGTTTAAATTCTAACCCCAACCATGATGATATTAAGTGGTGTAGCCTTTGAGAGATGATTAGGTCATGAGGGTAGACCTCTCATGAATGGGATTAGTACCCTTATGATTAAGACCCCAAAGAGCTCTTTCATCCCTTTTGCCATGTGGCAATACAACATATGTGAGTCAAGAAGTGGGCCCTCATCAGAGAGTCTGCCAGCACCTTGATCTTGGACTTGTGGCCTCCAGAAGTGTGAGAAATACCTTTTTTCTTATTTATAAGCATCTAGTCTATGGTATCTTGTTACAGAATCCTGAGCTAAGATTTCATCCTTTTCATAGAAAGTTAAAGATATCCTTTTCAAATCATTTAAGTGTTCAGGACTTACCAGGCCTGTATTTTAGCTCTCAATTGATTTATGATACATTCTATAGTATTTAAGATCCCTTTGGACAATTTTGGGTAAAAATATCACTAATATTCCGAATACTTCATTTATTTTATTAATTGCATAGTATTTTCATAAGAGTAGATGAAAATCCACTTGCCTATTCTTATTAATGCTGGCAACACACATACTCTCTGGTCTAAGCAAAATATTCAATTAAAGTTAAATATTCCACATTGTTTAATTATTGTATTTGCAGTTAGATTGGTGTCTTATTTAATAACCAAAGGGCAGAAACAATACTCATACCTACCATCTGATGAATGAGTTGGCAAAGCATGGAAACCTATTTGGCAATAAAAAGGAATGGAATGATACATGGTATAGAATAGAAGATCCTTGAACATATTATGCCGAGTGAGAGAATTTAATCATAAAAGACCATGTATTATGTTATTTCATTTCTATGAAATGTCCAGAATAGGCAAATGTCCAAATAGAAAAATAAGTAGATTTATGGCCACCTAGGGATAAGGAAATGGGAGATTACTGCTAATGGTTGGATTTTCTATGAGTTTTCTTTTGGGGGTAACAAATAGGTTGTGAAATTAGATTATAGAGGCAAGTGTATATTAGAACCATTGAACTGTAAACATTAAATGGGTTAAATATATGGCATGTGAATTTAATCTCAAAACTACAAAAACACCCATGTCCCACATTGATGAATTATAATAATTGCACTTATATTGGCTTCTTACTTGTCTAGTTCATTAAATTATGAATTTGTACAATCAGTAAGAGTTTCTACAGAGTGGAAGTTAGGAGCCTGTGTTCCACTTCTAGCCGAAGGTATTAGAACATAAACATTTTATCAGCTCCTACTCTTCCTTTTGAGTGCTTGGGTCAGATTGCCGACTTTGCCACATAGCTATAGAAACTTAGCTATAGAACTTACCTTTAATTTTTCTGTTTTTTTTCTAGTCTAAAATGAGCATAATAATAAAATCAGTCTTCTAAGTTGTTTTCGTAGAGTCAAGTAAAATATAAATGTACAGCATGAAGTGCCTTGCTTATAAATACTTAGTAACAGATGATATGTCAACATCTTTGAATAAAGATGATTAATATTTGCTTCTCTGACCTTTGGGTTTTCTTCTTGGTTTTTTGTTTTTACAAGGTCGAAAAATAAAATAACTTCAAAACGATAAATAATATGGACCTTAGGGGATTATTACAAAAAGGGAAAAATAAAATTTTGGGGGAAAGTTTGCTATAAGAAAATAATAATAAAGTCACTAAATTATCTCTCAAAATATGTGACAAGTGTATGAGGCTGGAAAAGTGCATGGAAGAAATTAATCACTATTTTGCATCTTGACTCAGAAAGCTGATTTGAAAATATTCTGCTCATCTTCACATAAACAAAAAGCATATCCAAGAACTTAAGGGAATTGTTTCATGCTTCCTAAGGAATAAATTTGCTTGTATTTTAGACCACTTCCCCTGTGAACAATATTCACTCCACATCCAGAGAACTCGGGATTCCATTTGGGAAGTTTTATACATGCAGGTCTCATTTTTGTGGGCTTAGAATGAATGCTATTAACAGACCAATTAAAAGGATCAAGTTCACCCGTGTATAAATTAGAGCTGCCTGAATTAATATTTCCTTTAAGATTTCAACAAAATTCCAGTTTAATAGGCGGCCTCCAAGGATGAATTATAATTTCCTGGACAGAAACTAGGGTTGTTTTTATTTTTTTCCTCTCAAATGCAGGTTTAAATACACTGATATTTTAAAAGAATTGTAGTGGGATAATATCCGAAGGACACTGAAGCTGATATGGCATCAGAATGGGGAATTTCACTGCCTACTTTCAGAAAAAGTTAAACTCTCCCTGTCCATCTACACGCTTATAACAATTCCTAGCACACTTCTCACATCTTCCTAATGAATTGTAATTATATGCTTTTAAGTTATAGAAGCATACACTTTTGAATTTTTAAACTTTGAGGTTAAATTTTATTACCAAGGTCTTAAACGTGCTTCTTTTAATTTTTTTCCTTTCATTTAAATTATTTTCATCAAGTTTTTAAAATTTATCATGCTCCATCTTGGTACAGACCACTTTATCTCTTGGATTACCCCTATGACTCAGTGTTACCACCAATTGGTAAACAATATGCCCAGGTACCTCAGATTCTTTGCTTATATGGGGATTTATTAATATATTCCACAGGGCAATAAAATGTTCTTAATGTTCATAAAGTCTAGTTACTCTATTTTTTGTTGTTGCTTATGTTTTTAGTGTCCTATATAAGAAACCATTGCTTTTTCCAATGTTATGAAGATTTATGCCTATATTTTCCTCTAAGAATTCAAATTTCAACTCTAATAATGAGGTATTTGATCAATTTTGAGTTATATTTTGTATATGGTATGAGGTAGGTGATCAACCTTTATTCCATTGCATGTAGTTATCCCAACACAATTCTTTAGAATGACTATTTTACTCAGCTGAATTTTCTTGGCACCCTATTGAAATCAATTGGCCACAGGTGTATGGGTTTATTTCTGTACTATCAATTCTATTTCATTGAATTAGTATGTCATCATCTCACTGTACAATTTTAGCAATTTTGGAATGGGGAAACATGAGTTCTCCAACTCTTTTAAGTAATAAATTATATACATATGATTTTATACAATTTCTTTTTAAATCAATTTAAAGAAAAAAGAAATAAGCAATTGTGGGTCATTGTAATTACCCAATTAACTTCACCAACGTCTTTTTTGCCTCATGTGAATGTGAATTACTGTAATTACTGCACACAGTCTAAAGATGTCGTTTAGTGTTTCTTTTAAAGTTGGTCTTCTAGCAATTTATTATCTCAATTTTCATTTACCAAGTAAAGTTTTTATTTGGTCTTTTTTATTGATTGGCAGTTCTGCTTGTTTGTGTTTTCCTTCTGGCACTCTGACCGAAGGCCCACTGCTTCCTGGCCTGCATTTTCTCTCATGAGAAGCCAGTTCCTAATCTTGTTAAGGCTGTCTTACACGTGACAATTTATTGATCTCTTCTTTCAAGAGTTCCACTGCATCTCTGGCTTTTAGAATTTTTACATGCCGTGGCTGTGTATGCATCGCTTCGTGTTTATCGTACTTGGAGTCTATTGAACTTGCTGGATATATGAATTGTATTTTTAAATCAAATTTAGTAAATATTCAGCAGTCGTTTATTTTAATTTTTTTCTGCTCCTTCCTTTCTCTCTTCTCATTCTGGTGCTACCATTATGATTGTATTGGTCACATTAATTTTGTGCATCTTTCTCTGAGGATTTGTGCTTTTTTCCTCATTCTGTTTTTCTCCCTGTTCTTGGATTGTATCATCTCTTTCAATCTACTGGCAAGTTCACTGAGTCTTTCTCCCACCAGTTCATTCTGCTGTTGGGCTCATCTAGGGAACTTTTCATTTCAGTTATTTTAAAACTTCAAAATTTCCATTTGGTGGTTCTTGTTTAAAATAATTTCTGTCCCTTTATTGATATTCTCTCTTGGATTGTCATGGACGTCAAACTTCCTTTACTCTTGTAAGTATCATTTCCTTTAGCTCCTTAACAGATTTATAATGGTTGCCTTGGAATCTTTGTTACATCTGACATCTGCGGTCTGTCACAGGCACTTTGGGTTGCTTATCTTTTTCCCCTGGTATAGGTTCACACTTTTCTGGTCTTTCATTTGTTTTGGTTTATGTTTATGTCTGTGTAATTTGTTGAAACCCAAACATTAAAAATAATTTCTGGATACTGATTACCCCTTACCATCAAGGGCAAGTTTTTCCAACCCCCAGCCTGTGGGCCCCATGCAGCCCAGGACAGCTTTGAATGCGGGCCAACACAAATTTGTAAACTTTCTTAAAAACATTATGAAAATTATGTACAGACCTTTTTTTTAGCTTACCAGCTATCATTAGTGTTGGTGTATTTTATGTATGGCCCAAGACAATTCTTCTTCCAGTGTGGCCCAGGGAAGCCAAACAATTGGATACCCCTTATCTAGGGCTTGTTGTTGGCCTGCTTATTTGTTTAGTATCTTGGTTGTACTGTTTTAGTAAAGTGTATTTCTCCTATAGCATAAAACCTATGGTGTCACTGCTCAGCAGGAACAGCCTCGGGTCCTGTGCATAGTCATCCAGGCGAGCTCAGACTGTATCTGCTTTCTGGGCTAAGCTTAGAGCTGGGATGGAGGGGAGGATCTGAATAGACCTGGTGAAAACACCGTAGACTTCCACTGTTTTTATGCAAGGTTCATTAGTTTGTCCTGCGTAAATGCATCTCAGTTCATCAGCTATGTATCGGTGTTCAATTTTCAGAATTCTAAATACACTATGCAGTTTAGAAATTTAGGTTGTTTCAAATAGTTTTGGGCTATTTTATATTGTTGGGTAGGGAGCTTGCTGAACTTCTTACTACACCATTCCAGAAACTTGACCTTCAAAGACAGATGTCACAGACCACATTCTCTCATCGTAATCCAGTGTGTAGTCCTTTGTGTTTTGTTATCTTTGTTCAACTTTATATTGAAAAATCTTATTTGCATTTTTAATATGTAACTTGTTTTGCTCTACATGTGATTTATGAAGATTTTTATATAACCAAACAATATTTTAATATTGTTTCTGGATAGTTACCATATATGACATCATCTAAAATATACTTATATTTGGGAGTTGCCATGCTTAGAATAGCAGTTATTCTTAGTAAATTAAGGGTAAACTATATTGTTTCACCTTCATTTGTAGCCTTTTATTTAAAAACAATATGATACAAATAGGCAAAATGTTAACAGTTGTCAAAATTTGGTGGCGGTGCATATGTGTAGTATTTGTTTTGTTAGCTTTTTTTTTTTTAACCAGACTGCACTTTTGAATATTTACAATAATGATGTAATTAAAACAACAACAGATAAAATATGTAAAATACAAATAGCATATTTGTTATTCAAAGATACAAACACTTCCTAAAAACACAAAATCACAAGCTAGTCAACTACATATCCTTCCAAAGGCTCAAAAGATTTTAGCTGAGTTCAAAGCTTGCAGTTTCTCATACAAGGAGCAGGTATACACACACACACACACACACACACACACACACACACATACATTCATTCCCTTACAAATCTGGTCAAATAACTCATAAACCTTTTCTTGCAATTCAATGAGGCAGCTAGACACTTCTGAAATATATAAAACAGGAATTTTGTCTGACATTCACAATAAATATCAAAAATAACATCTTCATAGGATAGAAAAAATGGATTTTATTCACCTAGTCTCTGGGAAATTTATCACAAAATAATTTTCTTGCAAAGAGAAAAGGAGAAAATAGCTCTTTTTTGGTTTCACATGTATACTAGTTGAATAAAAACCATAACACTCACTTTTTCAGAGATTTACCTCAAGTAAGATTTATAAATCTCTTTTTCTCAACTTTCATTAAGCTCCAATATTTTCTGCATTTCCAGGAACCAAAATTCTAATGAGCCCTGCTCCGCCCTGAGTTAGGTAACAATACCCATGAGCAAGCAGTCTTTCAGAGCATTTTCTCAGAGCAGGGAGAAATGAATAAATTCTAAAGGTGAAGATAAAACCGTATCAAGCTAGACCATACAGGAGAAAAGAAACCACATTTGATACAGATGTGTGGGGCCAGAACAGAGTGCAGAATGTAGATTAGAGTCCTAAATTCAGCCGGCCTGAATGTGCCAACACACGGTGAACACCTTATCCCACTCAGCTTTGTGGGTTATACTTAGTTTTTGTCTCTTGTAGGAAACCTTCCCTAACACGTACTAGACCAGCTTAGTGAACACTTTTCCTGTGTTAGGCTAGCTTCTTAGATCTGTTCTGTCAGTGTTATTTTTACTGTATTTTTATTGTAGGTTTATTTTCCATCTTTTTATTTAAACTATTTGCTCTGTGAGGTAGGTATATACTATGTGTCTTGAGATCGTAGATCCGTGCTTGCTGCCTCCAGAGCACTTATTCATGGACGCAGTCCACAAACACTTATTGAATGCCTACTCTGTGTAAGTCACTCTCCTGGGCATGTCTGTCTATTAAGAGACTTGGTGGGGAGTTCCCTGATGGAGTAGTGGCTTAAGGCTTCGGCGCTGGCGCTGTCGGCGTTGCGGCCTGGGTTCGATTCCCAGTCAGGGAGCTACCCACATACCAAAAAGAAAAAAAAGAAAAAAAAAAAGAAACTTGGTGGCTTCCCCTGTCATTTCTGAGAGTCCCTGAGCCACCTAAGATTATATGGCCAGAGAGAGAGAGAGAGTGCTCAGCCCCCCTCAGCCCTCTCAGTCACATGAGCCATCCAAGGACATAAAAAGCATTTTAAATACTTCAGCTCCAGCCAGATGAACTCCTGGGGTGACTTTTTTTTTTTTTTAACACAGCATTAGGTATCAGAAACACAAACTCAAAATAGGGAAAAATTAATTCTGCTGGGAGAAATGGCTACAGAGACAAGAAGGAAGAACCAAGACAAATATAGAGGATAACTTTTCAACAATGTGGTGATTAAAGTGACAGAAAG
The DNA here is from genome assembly GCA_004026885.1 of Lyroderma lyra. Taxonomy (NCBI): domain Eukaryota; kingdom Metazoa; phylum Chordata; class Mammalia; order Chiroptera; family Megadermatidae; genus Lyroderma; species Lyroderma lyra. The sequence goes on from PVJL010012192.1 coordinate 33,333, forward strand.
GTGAGAAAGTCTGTTCCCCATTTTGCATGATTTAATGAATGATCATTTCGCTGAGATACGAACTGATTTTTGTTTAAAAGTATTTAGTCACCAAAGATATACTTTTAAAACTGCTTTACTGAGCTAAAATTCATATAAGATGAAATTCACCCTTTTAAATTAAGATTGGAGTATATTCAGTGTGCAGCCATCTAAGTTTAGAAGATTTTCATCTTCCCACGCAGGGAAGGCTGTACCACGTGCAGTCACTTCCCAATCACACACCTCAAACCTTACACAACCAATAATCTACTTTCTTTCTATACGTGTTGCTGATTTTGAACATTTCATATAAATGAAATGGTTTTCTGTAAACTGTTTTGTTCACTTAGCCTAATATTTTCAAGTTTTACCCATGTTGTAGCAGGTATCCATACTTTATTCATTTTCACTGCCAAATAATATTTCATGGTTTTATTTTACATTTTCTTTATCCATTCGCCAGTTGATGAACATTGGGGTTGATTCATTTGTTTTGGCTATATGCTGCTAGGAACATTTATGTACAAGTGTTTGTGTGTACATAGGTTTCTCCAGGGCATATACCGAGGTGTGGAATTGCTGGGTCATGCGATAACTCTACATATAAACTTTTGAGAAACCATTACACGGATTTACCTTACAACTAAAAAACGTCTGAGGGTCCAAATTTTTCCCCAATTTTTTCACATTATCAAAACATTTATTATTATGTATAGCCATGCTAGTGATTATGAAGTGATATCTGACTGCATTTTTTATCTGCATTCCTTTAATAAATTCTCATGTTGAGCATCTTTTCATATGTCTATTTGCCATTTGTCTATAGGCTTTGGCAAAATGTCTATTTAATCCCTTCTTTCATTTTCTAGTGAGTAGTTTTCCTTCATATTAATATGTGCACACATCTTACAGTTCCATGGAAAATTCCAGCACAATTTTGAATAAAAAATAAGTTGAATACGAATGTTTTATTATACCATTAAAATTCTCTTACTTTGGATTAACTTAATGCCACTCTCTATAAAATGCATTTTTTTCACTTAAGATACAAAATAAAATTTTACTCTCACCATTTAATTAGAACATCTGAATAGAATATAACACCCACCAATTGTAAAATTACTGTAAACAAATTCAGAGACAGTCCATCAGACTATTCATTTACATGATGGATATATAGACTTTGGATTCAAAGACTTGAGGCAAATACTGTCTACAAAAAGAACAAAACAGACAACAATATCACATTTTCCACGGCAATTTTTTATCATTATGTGAGCTATGTTGTAATCAGGTTCTTCAAAGTAATTATAATATTAGCATTTTAATTATAACAGAACTTGAAAAAACATTCCATAAACTTTCTACTCTAAGAGAAAATACACATTTCAATTAAGGCACACTATAACTGACATATACATGACAGGTGCCCATAGTGAGAAGAGACGGACAAATGAGATACATGGGTATGATGTATATTCAACATAAAACAAGTGTTCATAATCACCAATATTATTGAATGCCATGACCTTGAATAATATAATGGCATCTCTTCGACAGCAAGATTGAATTTGTTAAAATTACTGTCTGCATTAATTAATTAAAAGTTATACAGGGCTAATGTAAATTGAATGTTTCAGTATGCCAGGCTTTCTTACAGAAATAATATGAGGTCAGTCTATTATTGGCATAAACATTTTTTAGATTAAAAAGTACATGTACACACAAGGTTAAGTTTGTCCAACGCACTGCTCTTAGCTAGTAGAGACAAAATTCAAATGCAGGAGCTTCAGAGCCCTCTTTATCACTGTACCATGTTATACCCCACAGACCACACAGCTCTCATTGAATCTAGAGCTGCCTGTTAATGTCTTTCTGTGTACTGTCTTGCTCTGGCCATGGTCTGGATATAAACTTTGTACATGCGTTTAAGAATGATTGGAACTTTTGACTTTGTTTCTTACCACCTTGAGTGGAATGTTTTTGGGTTCTAGGTTTTTTGTTTTATCTGACCTATTTTGATACATCAGATGCTATTGCATATATTGAATGGAGGTGCTCAAAGATGAGAGTAAGTTAGAAAAAGCAGCATGGATGATAGAAAATGAACACAGCTCCAGATGCCTTCAAGGAGCTCACATCCAAGTGAAGAAGGAAACACACACACACGCACACGCGCACATACACACATGCACACGTACACACACGCGCACACACACATTCCATATATGTGAATGTATTTAAATGGAATAATGGAATTCCAAACTGTGTCCTATGGAAACTCAGAAAATTAAAAATTAGTTAGATAATGTTGTTACATGATGGAAAGAAAAACTTCAGGAAGGAGGTAATAATGAACTTGACCTAAAGCAGTGTTCTCAGTGGTGCCTGTCCAGACAGATGCCAGTAAATAACCAAGGGTGAGAAATACTTGCCATGAATACACAGTAGAATAGTGCTAGGCAGAATTGAGGGGGAAAGGCATCTCTATAACTACAGCACTTTGTAAATTTACAAAATGAAAAGTACAATTATTGTACCCAGCACCTCAAAACGCCATAAGTTGCCATAAACACCTAAATGCTGGACTGTACTGACTCATCTGAAATACACAAAACAGTAACATTTCATGTGCAAAAGTCTAAGATACAGGGTCTGGCAGAAGTAATGCCCAGACTTGAGTTACGATTTTATTACAAAATCAGAACCATACATGCTTATAATTCTGTAATAAAACATTTGGTATAGATTATCAGCTCATGAAGAAGGTCCATTGTTTGTGTAAGCATAAGCATGTATGGTTCTGATTTTATAATAAAATCATAACTGACATCCAGGCGTTACTTCTGCCAGGCCGTGTATATATGCTTTTGGCTCTTTACTGCCCCAACCCTCTCTCTCATGATTAACCCCTTGTATGTCTGGATTCCCGCCCTGTGCTATTAGGAGAGACGGCCATTTTTAATAAGCCAGAGCCCAAAGCAGAGGGCTGGGGACATGTCAGGTGAGCTAAATCAAAAGCAGACAGATTATCAGGCCAGATTATGAATGAAACACTGAGTCTAAGAGGGAGTGTTGAGGGTTATATATTAGACTAGTGTTTCTAAAATTCTAGATACATGAGACTGCCAATTGCTTGTTAAAATGTTTTGTTTTGCTTTGTTTTTAAGTAGACTCTTAATAATAATGCCAGCGTTGAGACATTACCCAGGTTCAAAAGCTAAATAGCCTTAAGAAGTGGAGTTCTTAGGGTAGCAGCAGGTGATAGAGTTTTGTCAGGCAAGTGAACCTGTTCAACACCTCTAAAGTCCTGGCAGGCAGGCAGTAATGTGCTGGGTTATGTGTGAGACAGACATTGGGAGCAGTCCCAATTATTATAATAACGTGTTTTCCACCCACCCACACACCCGTATCCTTAGAGCAGAGTTCCAGCTAGATAAATACACTGGAAAACCACTGTTTTCAACTAGCAGGTGAGTCTGTGTTTATCTGAGACACACTATTCCACCATAAAACTTATGTTGACAGGCCTATGGGCGCAGTAAATAAGCTTGTTAGAGCTGGGGACAGTGCGGGTGTTATTGGTCTGGTGACAACTCATGGCTCAATCCTCTGGCTTCTGCTGTGCAGCTCTGCTTGCAGTGACGGCTTTGATGAGAGAATAACAGAGATGCTGTTTGGTTTGCTAGATGCAGAGTTATTTCCCCAGAGTGTGAGAACTGTTTGGGGAGGGGGTGGGCATTTCCACGCTAGCATTAGAGCTGTTCTAAAAAGAAAATTACTAAAAATGAAAAATTCCAGTTTTTATATTAATCTTCGTGTGTTTAAAGACAATGCAGATCGTGATGTCTCTCTCTCTCTGTCTCTCTCTTCCCCTCTCCCTCTCCCTCCTCCCCCCACCCGGCCCTGACACACACACACACACACACACACACACACACACTCACGGACCATGATGTCAAGAAGTGGGGCCCTGTTGGTCTGCCTCAGCGATTTTCCAATCTTGGCTAAATCAGATTCCTTTTCTAGTCCAGGTTCCAAATTTATAAAATTAATTGGTCAAACTCCACGTCACTACCAGTCTTTGCCTGCTGAGGGGTTATAAATGTACTATAATTTTCAAATAATTTAATTTCTGTACCTTCAGTTCTTTTTTTCTATGTTATCCCTTCAAGCCTTTATTCTTTATATAGGTATTGAAATCCAGCTTTGCCCATGAAGAATTAACTGTTAATGGAATTTCCCTTTTACCTTGAAAAAGTAGAAACTGGTAAAGGACATGTGACATGTTTTCAGACACTCAGTAATAGGCACATCACAACTGTGAGGCCTGGCGGGGGTCGGAGACAGCCTGAGCCCTGCGGTTACATCAGCCAGCCACCCGTGGGAAATCTCCCGATGGCATGTGGTAACCAACAGAGACGGGTAAACTAGACCAGGCCTAGTTGTCCTGATAAGTTGAAGGGGAAATATCAGCGTTTGAGGAGGATGAGGTTGGCTAATATATGGGGAATCGAGTTCTAAAAAGGACGGAGAGCGAGAGAGAGACGACAGACCACGGCAACAAGGTCACCCGGACACAGAGGTGAGGAGACACTGCCCAGAGCCAGAAAATGAACCCTGCAAAAGAACAGGCAACAAGAAAAGCATAAAAAAGGTCTTGGAACTTAAACAGGTGTGTGGTAGTTTTTGGAGGCAGGAAACAGGTTTTACCAGGGAGGGTAGAAAGGTCTGGAAGTGCTCGGGGAGCCGGTGGAGCCCTTGGAATGAACTGCCTGCACTCGCAGTTACAGGCACAGGGGAGGCATCTCGGGCAGCTAGCAGCAATCTTAAGGCCACAGCTGCTTACAAGCCATTTTATTTGTGCATCAGAACCAACTCCGAATCCATGTTTGAAAAATCACAACAAAACCTAACAAGCATCCACACAAAAGCATACAATATTTGGCCTTCAAAAAAAAAATAATAATAAAATTCCAGATGGGCAAATAAGCCGAGTGCCCTGACCCATAACCAGAACAAAAGGAACCAGCAGAGACAGACACTGAAGTACCAGGGACCGTGGAACACACAGGCAGGAACTTTAAAGTAGACACGATGAAGATAATTCACGTTTAATCACAAAAGCAGAGCACAAGGAGAAAACAAACTAACAAAATAGAAAATAAAAAATCTCAAATAGATATAATTTG
>PVJL010012193.1:0-38542 GCA_004026885.1 Lyroderma lyra
CTTTTTTTAAAGGTGATTTTCATGCAGTTGATCAGTAGGCACTATTGTAAATGAATTTAATTTTTTAAATTAATCATATAAAAATTTCTTCCTTTTGCTGTCCTAGTCACTTCCTGGCTCATTTACATGTTTCACTTACTTTTACAAGTATATAACTACAACATCAGCTAGTTCCTCTCTGCTAAGCAGTCTTTGCACATTTTGGCCGCCTTTTTCATCTGTAAGTGAGGAGGCCTGGCTACACTTCCCAGGCCCTAGGCCTTCATTCTCATGAGGGCCTCTGACTCCCAGTTCACAAAGATGAAGACAATTAGTTTCTCTCAACTTCTCTGCCTGTGTCTTTTATTTCTCCTCTCATACATCAAAGCAACAACAACCATATTTCCAAGGTTAACTCCTCCACCTACCTGTACCTTTGATCTCTTTCATATTTTCTTTCCTCATTATCTCAATTATTCCTTTATTAGCACCTCCAATCTCTGAATTCTTTCCCTTTAATCATGTATACTCAGGTGTCTCTAGTCCTCTAATCCAAAAATCCTTTTTTATTTAAATAGCTATCTCAGGTTCCTCTTCTCTTTCCTTCACCACCAAAGTTACTGAACTAATAGTCTATTTTCTTATACTTTATTTCATTTTCTTATACTTTATTTCTTGGTCACTTACTGCATAGGGATTCAACTCTCACATAGCTATTTTCAGTCTCAACATCCCTTCTCACCCACAGGTCCATATTTCCTTAAGTTCTAAAAGCACCTCAAACTCATTATTTCCAAACCTCAATTTTCTTTCTAAAACATACAAGTTTTGGTGTCAGTTAACGGTATCAACATGTAGTTATTCAAGTTCAAAACATGCTCTAGTCTCTTTCTCTCATCTCCCAAATCAAATCAGTCCTCAAGTGCTGGTGAGTCCACCACAAAGAATCTCTTCATTAGGCTGACCAGATGTACTATTTCAAATGGAACAGAAAACAATGATACTGTCCCGTTTCGAATGGTCAGCCTAGTCTTGCTGGGCTAAATTCAAGGTGTCAGTAGACTGACCATACATACCACTTGAAACGGGACAGTACTATTGTTTTCTGTCCTGTTTAAAACGGTATTTCTGGTCAGACTACTCTTAATAGCTGTCAGCCTTCTTCTGTTCCCCCTGCCACTGCCTTCATGATATTTCAGTTTGCCTCTAGTGTCTTCTAACATGATAACATATTTCATACTTTTCCCATTGTCTGATTTCCAAAATGTGAGCTTGTCAAACCCTTAAACAGATAGGTTTAAATAGACTCAATGGCTCTTCAATTGCTTATAGAATAAAGGCAAAACACTTTTGTTACACAAATAACACAAAAAATATTCTTGCCAAAACAATTGAACCTAAATTTACTCAAACGTCTAGCTCTGATTAGTTTACAGGATATACAGGAGAAGAGCAGCATGTTAAATGACACATCAGAGTGACAGTCACCCAGATCCAGTGTCAGAGTTCTACAAAACAAATGGCTGAATTACTTAAAGAGATAAATAGTATTTCAGGAAAGCAAAGGATGGAGAGGAGCTGTACTAATCAACTTAAGACACGTATCAACAAAACTGGATGTTTTAGAGGCAAAGTGGCTGTGTATCAGATGATATTAAGGAATTATTGTTAGGTTTATTAGATGTATACATGAAATGGAATGATTTTTAAGTTTTTTTCATTATATATGTATATTAATTTATTTTAAATTATTCCATATGAATTTATTTTAAAATATTCCAGAAATGGAGGTGGTAAAAACAATGAAAAGATGAAATAGAGTTTATAAATGTTGATAATTGATGAAGTTGATAATCAATATGAATGCTCTTTTTACTAATCTCTACTTGTATATATGATTGAAATTTTTCAAAATAAAAAGTGTGAAAAAATTTAAAAAAAAACATTGTTTCTGGTTTTCAAAACCATTAACATCCTTGCCTTATCATATCTTCCTAGACTTAACCTTTAGACATTCCCCATCCTGACCCCCATATTTTACTTAACCTGCCAAGCAGTTGCATCCTAAATCTGGGCTCATGAAGACATTCCTACACACTTCGGTCTCTATTCTGGAGCAAGCCAGATTACTTCTCTTCAGATAAACTAAATCTCATATCAACTGTGTAACAACACTGATGGTTCTATGCAGGTGTGCTGTCGCCCTGGCATGCTCTGAACATAGGAGTACTGGCAAGCTTGGAGAATATAAAACATGGCAGAAGGTATTTTGGCTTAGATTATCTAATCTTTATTTTGAAAATATTAAACTATGATTCCATAACTTTATTGGATATGAATAAATACTTAAATGAATCACTGAATTACTTCTCTTTGAGTGCAAATTTTAGGACCTATGGAACCTGTCTATCAATATGGTCAAAATCTCTTATCTGTCAGTGTATTGATGGGTTGCTGTGAAATGTATTCTGAAGTTCATCTTGTACTTTAGCGGTGACAAACATTTTGTTGAAATAGTATGTTTTGAGTATTACATATTTCACAATCATTTTCTTAAGTGCTATTCCTAAATAAATCTATTAGCATATAAAACCAATTTTAAATGTCTGAATTAACATATGAAGGAGGGAAGCATCAATTAGAAGAATTTTGAATGAAATTAGCCTTTCCCGATTTTATCACCCATTAACCAGTATTTTTTACATCTGTGAGCAGCCATTATAATAATATTAACTACAATGAACACTTTGTATGTTAATGTGAATATAAATTACAACTCCAGAAAAATGTCTTTTGTCATTTGCCATTGGTTAATATCCACTTAATATAAAGAGATACACTCTTATTTTTCATATGAATTTAAATAATTTACTTTTCAAATATAATCACTCTTTTCAGATACATTAGAGAAAAGATTAGGCTCCAACTTACCAGGAAATCTACTGTGAAGGTTGGCATCACAGTTGTAGCCATTGAACTGAGCAGACCCTGGAAGCACTCTAATTGTTAGAAGCAACAGCAACCATATCTGTTCCATTGCAAAACCTAGAAAAGAGTTAGTTATCATGTGCACTTCACCAACCTTCAGTCTTACTTGCTGGAAAGACAGGTTGATCTCAATTCACTGTTGGATAGGCAGGCAGTTTACAGACATGCAATCAAAGCTCATTAAAAGCCTTAAGACTTACCAGAAATCGTTTTCAACAAAGATGCAGAGGGTTTGGTCACAATAGTTCAAAATTATTTTCATTCTTTGGCTTCAGTTTGCTAAGGGTGACAAAGTCAGGCTTTTGTAATGAAAGAGCTAAGGTGTAAGTCATAAAATTTATTTTGAAAAATTCCTTATTATAAATAGAAAGAACTCAAGCTTAGTATTTGGCAGATTAGAACAGCATAGCTAGGCAGACTGACCAATTTGGAGACAACTCTATACTTGAAAATGCACACACACATACACACACACACACACACACACACACACACATGCACACACACACACATATATATCTATATCTATATCTATATAGATATATATAGATATATATATATCTATATAGATATAGAGAGAGAGTTATATATATAAAAGCACAGGAATTTAACACTTAAATCATGATTCACTGAGAATTCTCAATGCTGTCAACGATTCAATAATATCAGGAAAAATTTTCCCTCCACAAAGGAATTACTGGCAACTGCTACTTTTCCAAATCAATGGTTTATAGACCATTTTCTCAAGAAACAGAAGTAAAGCAAAAGGGAGAACAGAAAAATACTATGTATGGAATGACAGTAGGGTTATTCCAATGACTGTGCATTGGTGGGTAATAAGAACTGATATAGCCATATAAAAATCTTGAATTCTTAGAAAAAAGTAATGAAAGGTGATTTTTTTAAGCTGTCAATGTGGGTTGAGCTAACAAATATAAACTGATTTCATACTTAGACACCAGTTGGCCTGCTGTTTAATTTTTTTCTCACTCAATGCCTTTTTATTGGCCTGATAAAGTTAAAACATCTTTCAGAGTATTTTTAGAGTATAGTCTGTTCACTGAAAAAAATATGTATATTTTGAGTTGGTGGTTTTGGTCTATACATAAAGAGCAAAAATAAAATAAAATAGTAAATGGTTTGTTCAAATAATTTAGTGCATTTTAAAAGCTTGGGGTTTGGGGCAGGGATGATATTTTAGATGTCCTTAAAGATCTTCCCTTAGGTGATTAATCAAGTCTAGCAAAACAAAGGAAATACATTTTGTTTTTGAACTGTCATTTTAGTATAACAGGTTTATGATAAACTTACTTTGGTGAGGATGTGGGAAAGGAAGGTATGTATTCACTCTCAAAAATAGACTGAAAAAATATTAAGAGAAGCTTCCTTTCTTCAGCATTATAACATACTACTCAGGCACAACCTAATGACTTTTGGGATAACAGCCACATGTCTGGTTAGTTCTGATCCATTAGGACAGTCCTTAAGCAAAAGACCCACACAAATAGCTGCCCCAGACCTGGAGCTCCTTTGGCTATTCTTACACCTTCGTTGTCTAGCTCCTCAGGACATTCAAATAGACTAAGTTAGCCCTACTGTTTTGGAGTCTTTGGGAGACTACTGGGAAAAAGAGCAGCTTGTTTCTAAATGGTACATTCCACCTCCATACACCTATCTCATGCTCTGCCACTTCCTTCTCATGATTGGTGCCCTTAATTCCCAGAAGGCATTGGAAACTCTAGACCACATTGTTGTCTTCCATCTAGAGATGTCTGTCTCACACTCCTAGGGATACACAGAGTCAGAAATTTTTGATGATGAGTTATTTTACTATTCTGAAATACTTTCTAGCTTTTATGTTCTCTCATAGGACTAAAATAGCATTAATGAGGCACTGTGTGCCTGACCATTTACCTATCATCTCCCATTCATATTCCTTATAATAATTGGATATTGGAATTATTACTCCAGGTACAAAAAAAAGAAAAATAAGTCTCAGGAAGTTCAAGTGAGATGGAAAACAAGGAGAGGAATTAGAATTCAACTTCATGTTTTTCTGATAACAAATTTTATTGCATGAACTACCTAAATATCTGTTACTAAATAAATTCAGTGGGTTTTTTTCGGTTGCCATTTATCATCAGTTGTTTTCTTTAGCTTTTTAAATTACATACTCTTTAACAGATTTTTTTCAATTGAAGTGGATAAATAAATTCTCTTGTAATTAATGCAATATGCTTAAAACACATATTTTAAAATATAGGCACAAGAGAGAGAAAATTATTTTTAAAAAATAAGGAGGGAGCTCTCATTGTGAAAAGAGTACTGTTACTATAGACTAAATTGGACATTTCCGTGTTTACCAATAATGAATGAGAAACTCAAGCTATGTGAAACAGCCTACTGATGATAGCAATAGTGAAGTCTTAGCTTTACAATTTTAGATCCAATCTGACATTATCCAAAAGAGGTATGGCTCTCCCCTTGACACTTTGAACAGGATCCTAGAAGTCATGGAGATGAAAACACTTAACAAATTTTTGTTTTAAGAAAAGAAGGTAGAAGTAGAAGGCACATGGCTTTAACAGAAAATACATTGATTTTGATATTAGCAGATATGGATTCAAATCCCCCTTCTGTCATTCTGTAATTTGGAATCAAAATAATGATCATAAGACTTTATATACTACAAGTGCATTAAGAACACAACATAGTTCAGAAATAGAGAAGGCATTATAATATTAGTTTCAGGCCAACCCATACTGACATGCAAGTTGTACCCTGCACATGGGCAGCCAGTAGAGATGGTGACAGGGCTTGTGTTCTTTAGGCTAAGCCACATGCTCTGGAGCTAAACTACATGACACAAAGATGTCCCATGGACTAGTGATGGTTCTGATTAGTTAAATCACATTATTATATTTATAATATTTTTATACTGGTCTATATTTTAATATTAGTATACATTAAGCAGGGTATTTTTAAAGGACACCTACAATTTTGTATAGGCAATATCCACATTTTGATCCATATAACATTGGCAGTGCTTATAGCATTTTCAAGACTTTGAGATACTCTTAAATTCCATCTATAAATTAAAACAAAATGATGAACTATTGACTTTCAAACTTTTTGTTCCCAATCTTATCTTCAACATTTCCCCTGAACACAGAAAACCTGAGTGTCAACTCACAGTAGCAAGCTTGGGTATGCTACCTTGTCGCAGTTCCTAAAGTTCTTTTCTGTAATAAGACCTCTTGGGATTTAGGGACTATATGGAGACTCTTCACACTCCAAGGATAAAGTCTGATTGTCTCAGGCTCCATACCTTCAGGGTGGGTGCAATTTGAGACATGTTTACTCCAGTTCTTACCTGGCTAAAAAAGCTTAGTTGAGCTTCATGTCATAAGGTAGAACCTGACAACCACAGGGTCCACCGGTGAGTGACCAGAGGTACTTACTGTCCCATTGTGGTTAGAGAACCTGGGAAGAAGCATTTCCCATCTTGTCTATTGTAACCAAGTCCGGAAACCAGCACCCCTACTTTTGTGCTAACCATCGTGTACAAGACTGCTTAACAGCCAATATTATAAAATATAATAATAAAATCTTAAATAATAATGACCTTGAAGATATGTGTGCATAAAATTTTTGTACAGTTTTCTTAATTAGTACTTTCATAAACTTAAATTGATGAGGATGGGGGAGAAGAAAGAGGATTGTATGTACCACATTGAATTTTAAGGCACGCAGAAGTGTTGATTTTTATAAAGAGGCAAGTGCATCTCTTAGACTGGCACTAATAGGCTCTATGTTTAATACTTAACAATGCAGAGGGAATACTAAGTAATTTGCTGTCAAATATCTCAATATTTCTTACTAAATTTTCTTTTTAAAGTAACTTTCAAAATATGAATTTCTAATTTATTTAAGATTTAACTTCTCTAGGTTTTATATATTAAATAATATTTTACCTTTCTTTTATTGAAATCTTTTATGTGCCAGGCACTGTGCTGTGTTTAAAACTCAACTACTAACACAGATTTAATTTTTACCTATGTTCCAAATGTGGAAATGAAAGCCTAAAATTTCTCAGTGACTTACCCAGGGTCACAGACATAGTAAATGTCAGGGCCGATTTCAAAGCCAGGCTTGACCTTTGAAAATATTGTTTTACTCAGTTTGACTTAATTGGAGTTTGTCAAATAAATAAAATTAATGTCCTGCTAATTTTCAGAAAGTAAATTACATTAGTAATGTGTACTTAAAGTATGCTTTGAACAAAGCGATTCGAATGATTAAGGCAAAATAGTTTTAATTTCTGCATAATTATCATGGCTCTATTTCACTTAGGCAGTGAGTACACAAAGAATATTATTCTTTTCACAAATTGATTTAATGATAGTTCTAGTGAGTTTTAAGGACTGTGTACCAGAATCTGCTTCACTTTTGTTTTGTTTTTCAAGCACTTTATACATACTTTCTAACCATAAGATAGGTAAATGAGTCTCCTTTTTCTGGGGATGAGTTAAGTAACTTGTCCAAGGTTAAACAGACAACCATTTTAGAATCAAAATTCAATCTACAATGACTCCAGAAACTACCCTCAACTATTAAGTAGCATCACCTTCCAGAAAAATGATCCTTATAACAAGAAACCCAATAGAAATTTGGAAATTACTTGGTAAATTTATTCAATAGCAATTTATTCCTATAATATGTTCATTTACCATATATTATTGAAATCTTCCATGTGCCTGTACTGTCCAAGGAAGCTGGGGCACTACCATTAGAAAAGTTTAACCATTAGAGAAATTTCATCTGCATAGAACTTACATTGTAGTGAGGGAAGTCAGAAGAAAACGCTGTAAGATGGTGTATTTATGATAAGGGCTATAGAGAAAAGTAGAAAGACTATCGGAAAGTTCTGGGGTAAAGGGGAGAGAATTTTTAATGGGGGTATTCAGGGATAGAAATCAACCCATATAAGTGGAGCTCAGGGGAATAAAACAACTTCAGTTATGAGCTCCCAGATCTATCTGTCTTTAATTTGTACTTCACTTTTTTTTTCTATTTAAACATTTCCCAAATAAAATAGAGATTTAGTCCTTAAATTACTCTCTGGGAATAACTTGGACATATTGAACAGCTACATTAACCTTTTCAAATGAATAAAGGTGTCTCTTAGTGTCCAAGAAAGGTAATTTATTAAATAGCTCCCCTATGACCTGAGGAAAGAAATGAACATGTTCAAAAGCGCCTTTATCTACTCTTGAGAAATAACTTTTGCAGAAACAAATGGGCTCAACAATTTATCAAAGGTTCATACTTCTCTGGTTTTATTGCCTTCATATTGGCCAGTATGTATTGTACTATTCTAGTTGGGAAATAAAAATAGAAAATTCAAACCATTGATTCTTGAAATGTTTGTTTAATTATCAATTTAAGATATATGCATTTTCCCCTAAATTAAATTGGATTGGTTTGTTATATAGATTCACAAAAATATGAAATGGGCTTTTTGGCATCAATGATGGCCCCCATCCTCTGGTTCTTAGCCCTCATCCTCATTTACTGACCAGATGATCTGCACAGGCATGCTGGCCCCTACAGGGGTCAAAACCTTATTCCTGGTGCTTCTGTATCACTCACTCAAGCCTGCTCCTCAAAAAGATCAGAAACACTTCATTAAGCTTTCAATGATTAGAAATTAAAGAGTACTCAGGAAAGGGGAGGAAAAGAAATGTGTGTACTTTAACAGACATAAGTTTAAGTTAAAGGAATAAAGCCCTTAATCCAGCCTTAGAAGCAACCAACAGGACCCAGGTAAGATGTGGGTCAAAGAGGTACTGAAGTTGAACAGGTAGGCAACTGTCTTGCTCAGTTAAGTCTAATGGTGTTAACATGGTCTTGCCTATAGAAAAATGACATATTAGCTCACTCTCCAAAATCATCAGTTTAAAAGTGCTGGAGACCATGACTATTTATTGAAGAAACATGTTTTCTGATGGAACATCTAGACTGAATTTCTTTATTTGTTATTTTCTATTTTGCACTTAAACATTAGAGGCAACATACATCAGAAATATCCATTATTATGTACATATACATTCTTTGACATAGTGTCCATGTCTTTCTAAATAAAAAATAAAACACACCTGTACTTTTTAGAAAAATGCCTTAAATAAAAAAGAAAATACATTTAGCCATGAAGAAAACATTCAGAAATTTTATAACTCTAGCGATGTTAATGGATATCATAAAGGAAATATGAATGCTAAAGACCGTTCCTAAGAGGAAAACCTTCTCCAATTTTCTCTGACATAAAGTGCTGTTTATTTATTTCCCTTTGCCCATCTTTCTCATTTGTCTTTCAGTTCAGGGTTTTCTCAAGTAACCTATAGCATTTAAATCATCTACACTGTTTAGAACATTTATTATAGCACCTTAGTTTTTGGGATACTGACAAATTCAACTAAGTCACTCTAAAAGCTTTTTCTTAATAATTCACCAGGTTCATTTTCAAGATGTATTTTGTTCTTCTGAAGTAGCTTTAAAGATGTCAGTATATTAACTTCCTCCTTTCATGAAGTATAATAACAAATTAGTAATAAATAATAATTTAACTATATTAAATGCCCATTACCCTCTAATTAATTAAGCAATTAACTATTACTATAATTATTTTAGAATGAATATATTTATTTCTCAATAAAGATGATATACAAAATATTTTTGAACAGGCATAACACAGAAATCAGCCAATCGAAGGGACATCATGCTGATACATTCTGGCTGAATATCAACCCACTTCCAAAAAAATCAAAGTTATTTGTGTGGATACTAATAATAATAATGGGAAGATAACTTCATATCTTGATGATTCTTGCTTAGGAATAAAAGAGCATCTATTTATCAATACTCTACTATTTGATATTCCTCTGTTAATTCATTAATTTATCCATTCCACAAATTTTTATTGAGCAGTTTGTTCTAATATTTAAATTTTTTTCAATTACAGTTGATATTCAGTATTATTTTATATTAGTTTCAGATATGCAGCATAAGGATTAAATTTATATAATGTATAGAGTCATCTCCCTGATAAGGCTAGTACCTACTTGGCACCATAAATAGCTATTACAATATTTGTGACTATATTCCCTATGCTGTGCTTTACAGTCCTGTGACTATTTTGTAACTTCCTACTTGTACTCCTTCACCTTTTACACCCAGCCTCCTCACCCCAATCCCATCTGGCAATCATCACCTGTGTTTCTGTATCTATGAGTCTCTTTCTGCTTTGTTTAATCATTTATTTTGTTCTTTATATTTCACATATAAGTGAAATTATATGGTATTTGTTTAGAGAAAGACTTATTTTACTTAACATAATACCCTCTAAGTCCACCTATGTTGCCACAAATGGTAAGATTTCATCTTTTGTGGCTGAGTAATATTCCATTGCATAAGGGTACCTACCACATCTTCTTTATACAATTGTCTACTGATGGCAACTTAGGTTTCTTCCATATCTTGGCTATTGTAAATAATGTTCAGTGAACATAGTGGTGCATATATCTTTTCAAATTAGTATTTTGAATTTCTTTGGATAAATAACCAGAAATGGAATTTCTAGGTCATACAGTAGTTGTATTTTTAACTTTTTGAGGAACCTCCATACTGGTTTTCACAATGGCTGGACCATTTTGCAATTCCACCCTCAATGCATACTGACCAGTTTCTAAGTGTCAGACTCAGGGCACTGTGAATCCAGTGATGACAAAACAAACACGATCTTTATTCTCAGAGAATTTACAAATGAGAGAAGGAAATGGTCATTACATTAATAATTGCATACATAAAAATATATTTACAAAATATATTTGGTAAGTGCTATGACAGGGAAGTAAAAGGTGCTTCAAGAATCTTTTACAGCCATAGAACCTAATTAGATAGGAGGTGTCAAGAAAAGGCCTTCTGAGAAGTGCCATAGTTGATAAGAATTGAAGGATTAATTTGAATTAGTCAGATGAAGTCTGGAAAAGATCACTCTAGGTAGAGCCCGCTGCATAACCACAGGTCCCAAAATGTAAAAGAATTTCTTTTTTTTGTAAAGTTTGAAAGAAGGTCAATGATGCCAAGCAAGGAGGAAAGGGTCAGGAGAAAGGTCTGAAGGTATTCATACAGGCAAGGAGACCAGTTTTCCTAAATGAAATGACAAGCAATCAAAGGCCTTTACACTGAGGACTAGGACTGTAATACCGTGGAGTGGGGTAAAGTAAACAAATTTGGAATATTATTTTTAACATAAAATAACAGGACTCGGTGTTGAATTCCAGGTACAGAGTAAGAGAAAGGAGTCAAGGGGGTGGGTCTCTCAATTTGTCTTGGTCAACTGGGTAAACAGTAGTGCATATATTGAAATGGAAAAATAATTGGAGGATATAGTTACTGGAATATGATCAAAGGTGGAGAAGAGACCAAGATATCAGTGAATTAGGGATAAATGCATGATAATTTAACTATTTAGTACAGAAACTGACATATCATAAAAGATGAAACACATAGCAAGAGGCCATATAGCAATCTCTTTAACTTGTAAAGACAATCCTCTGCTGTTATTACAGAGGGTCTTATATAAATATAATATGTACTGACTGGAGAATGTGTCTGATACAGTCAGAGGAATAGCATCTTATTGAGTAATTAGAATCTATAGCTACCTTATATAGTCAAAATTACCCCTAAAATTTCATAAATTTTCTGTCATTATGCGGGATTCATGAGCAGTAGAATAATATTTTGAACAAGTTTCCTCCTGATTATTTCTTTTGTCCTACCCTTTGAAGAACATGAGAGTAAAACCTATATGAAAAGGAAAATATTACTGAATTCTAACTTGCAAATTTTATTTTAAACTCAAAGTAGAGAAAATAGCCACAAAAAATCCATGGCTTTTGAGCTTTAGAGCCAAAAAGGATTTTGGCTCTCCAACACCTGGGCTTTAACTTTAAGCACCTGGCTTGAAGAACTGAGCACTGAGTTCACACCAAAACCCACAGAGAAGATTTGAGATAAGATATGTCATAGATGAAATGCTCTGGCCCACAAGAAGGAACTTGGAAAGAAGTGGGAAAAGCAAAAGTATTTAGACTCTTCTCCTTATATTAGATAAAATATTCAGGCAGATACATGGAATCTACAGGAAAAAGGAATACGTGCTTGGCTTTTCATCTAAAATCTGGTAGAAAGTGTCTGTCAGAGTGTGCATGCCAACATTAGGAAGATGCAATTGAGAAGCAATGGTGATAGGACAGATTTAAACAAAGAGAAGACTTGATGTAGCTCCCATACACTCTTTTGGGACCCCTTCAAGAAAGATAAAGATAATTAAAATGTAGATATGTTGTACCTTTCTGGGAGTCAGTAGGTGGTGGAGAGCGGGAAGATGGATGGCTCAAAGCCAGGGGAGAGCGGGATAACATTAGCAACTCTGTGTTCCATAGCACAAGTCAAAGAGTGCTACAAGGGGAGGGATAGTCACTCAGAGGAGAGATAGCATAAACCACTGTGCCTTCACAATTCTGAGAAAAGAAATCATGAGTTATTCCAGCCATGGTAGACACAGCAAGGGCAGTGGTGATATCTAAAGGCCAAACACGTAAGAGTTACCCATTAAGCCCAATTAGGACCACAAGATGATAAATGGACCAACTACCCTCACCAATGCCAGGACAATTAATTTTTTTAAGTAGTTAATGTATGTAATAATTACTATTCTTTCTTTTAATTATGTACATTTTATGATTTATTTATATAATTATTATTGATAAATAATAGTTATTAAATAATTTTTACCACAACCTTATAAGATAGATACTATAATTTTCCCTATTTTACAGGTGAGAAGCCCAGAGAGGTTAGGTAGGTTACTCTAAGTCACTCACCTATGAAGTGATAAGAGATAACATCTGAACCCAGGTAATCTGGCTTGAGTCTGTTCTCTTAAATGTGCACTAAACTGTCTCTCTAACCTCCCTTCCACACATGAAATATGAGGAGGTTAGAAGAAGGAGGGTGAGGTGAATTTTGACAGTGACTGAATGGTTAATCCCAAAGAAACTAAATTTTAAACCAGCAATGACTAAATTTTAAACCAGAATTATCAGGAAATAGCAAGATTATATGTTTCTTGCCATGTGCAAAAAGCAGTCTCTTGACCGAGTTCATTTAATGAGAAATAACAAAAACTTCATTTGGATGTATCCATGATGCGAATAAATTTTATGTACAAAACCCTGTACAGAGACATACATTACTCATGAGCTCTTTACAGCTAGTTTTCTCCTCATAATTGAACAGATTACTATCTTTGGAGTGAGAGCTGTATTATCAGGGTTATATTCTCAGAACTTGAGGCCAACACAGCATTGAGATATGGAGATTCTGACCAGGATTATTTTCTCATATTTTTGTCTTGCTTTCTCTATCTCCCCATCTATCTCTTATGGTGATAGTGACTGTCAAATCATTTGGTATTAAGTTTTAGACTTATTGGTTCTTAATATGTAGCACACATCTCACAAGAAAAAAAGGAACCTTCTCCACATAACCAGGTACCATTACCAAATTCAAGAAAAGTACAATTAATTCATAATAGCATCTAATACTCTATATTCAGATTTTCTCATTTCACCGAAAATATATATTACACCTGTCTACTCCCAATCCAGGACCCCAAAAGTGAGAGGGAAGAGATAGTACAAAGAAACACAAAGATTTATGCATTGAATTTAGGTTGTTACATGTCATTAGTCTCTTGTAATGTAGAAAATCCCACTGTTCAAATATCACTTTATGTCTGCAAGAATACTATGGTTCTAACAGGCCAAAGGAATGTGATAAAATAAAAGATTCTGTCAAAATCAGAAATATTTAAAGTTTAATAAGATTCATTTAAATTCATTAAGAGTCAATAAAATGCAACATATAATCAAATATTAAAAGCTGTATGGTTGGGGTCACAGAAAGAAGAATTGAGTAATATGCTATAACATGAATCTAAAGAATGTTAAAAGTATAGGTTATATGGGCTGGATTATTTATGTATGCTATAACAAGATCAACTTCTCCTCTAATTAATCAAGACCTTTATAGGCAATAAATAAAGTTATATTGTATGATGGTTAAAAATAAGAACCTATCCATGGTCCCAGTCAAAATCTTTGGCTAATAACAAATTGCAGTTAGCTTAGAAGATAATTGTTTTCCAAATAGGTTAACATATCTTAGCTCCAGAAATATGTAGACATAGAAATGTTTAAGACAATCAAAAATTAGAGAATTATTTTCTCATGCTAAAGAATCTACGTATATTGGTATTTTTAATAATTCAAATGTGTTAAAGAATTTGACTAATGGGTTAGTCCTTTTATTCTGATTTAAGATGTGTAACTGAGTACACAATTTAAACTGTTTATGCAAAATTGACATGCCACCAAAATTACATAAAATTTTAAGACATTTATAAAAAATACAGATTGAAGAAATTTAAAAATCTATTTTTTAATTTTTAAGCATTAGTTAAATAGTTGAGATGGTTGTTATAACAGATAATTAAACTCCTTCAAGCATACTAAACCGTCTTTAATAAAAACAGTGTATTTGATCTCCTTTTTATTACATTAACCAATTTTGCATATAAAATTGAATGTTACTCAAAGACCCATTAAAAACAACTGTTAAAGTCTACTATACTTACAGACAAAAAGTCAGAATTTAAACTTAAAAATCTTCAAGAATAGCTAGATTTGGTTATTTAGTGCATATAGCTTTAATTAAATATTAATCCTTAAAAACTTTAGAACATATTTTTTCAATTATTCAATATAAAGCATCAAGAAAACCTCACAGTAAATACAGAATGAGTGGTTGTTATACTTCAGAAGCCATGTTAGATATAAAATTCCCATCTTTAAACACTAAAATCATATACCATATGTTGAGATGCTTACTATGCTCAGAGATTTATAGAGGAGTTAAGATCAACTGAAGGATATCAATTTGATGTTGTCTATCTCACAGTTACATACAGTCGTAAATAAGTTCATTGAGTGGAATAATCGGAACACTACACATACTATTTAATTAATTGAATTTCTCTTTCCCCCCCCAAGATTATATAGTCGAATTTATAGATCGTAAGCCAGTTTGGTGTGACTTCACTAAATGCACAGAATATGCATTTCTGAATATGTGTTTCTGCCCTTAAAACATTTTTAATCCAAAGAAAAACACTTTATTAATAGTTCATAATAGTCACACTAACAATATTAAAATGTCTAGAAATTAATTTAGGAAACTATCTTTATGACTTTGGGGTAATAAAAGATTTCTTAGGAATCTTTCCTAAGAAATTCTTTGTGTTACCATCATAAAGTATAGGCTGGGCTTTCTATTTCTTTCTAGAATCTCACTGAGATTTGTTTTTTATGTTGTGTATTAATTCATATTACATGATATTTATGCAACATACACTAACATAGACTTGAGTAAATATAATCCTAGGCTGGGGCTCTGGTTTTCATTTCATCACAAATTGTCTGTGTGGTCTTGCGGAAGTCACATAATGTGCCTTACTCTCAGTTACCTCATGTGTGAAATGAAGCGTTTGACTAGAATATGACTAAAATGACTTCTAGCTCTGAAGAGCCAATGAAACCATGGTGTTTTAATAACTGCAGGGGCAAATAGTGGTAAATTCCCCGAGGCCTTCTTTCTAACATCACCCCCCTTATCAGAACTTAGGCTTTACACTATCAGGAGGCTTTAGAGATCTTCTACCTCCTTCTTGCCCTATTTTTGATGGTCGATGAAGTGGCAAATGGTACATGTGGAACACCCACACATTCATCTCTTCTCATTTTATAAGAAATAAGAGCAGTAAGCAGTCTCATACCCTAATCTCAGTGGCGTTAAGGAAAAGCAGGAGCCCTTCTACTTTCGAATGGCTTTGTCCTTCCACAGACAAAAAAGGTAAAATTAAATTACATGAATAAAACATAAATAAGTTGCTTTGGTTTTGTACTTTTATTTGTCTCCCCCTGTGTCTACATTTTTGTTTGTTTCTCAAAGGTCTCAAAGGCCTTTAGGAAACAATAACCACAAAATAAAATAGACTGCTGGTAATTTATAACAGCACTTTGTTCTGCCTCAAATACATTTTCACTCCTGTTTTCATTAATGTTCATGTATTTATTATTATTTGTGAAGTTGTTCAGGGGGTGTAATAGTAACCTTTATGGCATCACTTTAAGGAATACATTGAAGCAAACAAAGCTGCCTTTGGTTTTTAGATAAAGGAATTGATGCCAAGTAGCTAAACATTTTTCCTTAGTAGTGTGTAATTGTTATAGATAACATTAAACATATAACTAAAAGCAGCCCCTGAAATAATGATTTCTAGTATCTCTAACTTAGCTTTTTCCTAACAACAAAATTGAATCCACAAAATATGATACTTTGGCACATGATGAAATCAGATCCACAAAAGTATTAGCCAGTAAGGTCAAGTAGCATACAAGTATATACAAATATATTGCTTAATAATTGATATTCAAATCAGGGAGAACCTAAATTTAAATACTTGTATTTAAATATTTCAATTAGCACCATATTAATTATTTCTATTTTATAAATTTAAAAGACCATTCATAGATAACTGGAGGTGATTATTACATCAAATCCTTACTCTGAAAATCAGTAATTAAAAGGAAAGAATTAAATATTAATCCTAACTTTCAAGTGGCAGTAATATTTCTATTTTAAAAGGTCTCATAAAAACATCTGTGTGGGGGGGAATATCGCAAAATATTAAAGATTATGTTATTATTTTAATCTCTCGGATATTTTTAAAAAGTCAAAATCAAGTGACATATATATGGGTAACTTATTCTAACTGTTGTACCTTAAGTAACTTTGTCTCTCTTAGTCTCTCTTCTTATCTATAAAATAAGGGCCTACATGATCTAAGTGACTACATAACTGTAAACAGGTAAAACTTAGTTATAGAAACTTTTTCAAAGGACCTTTCATCCTTTATCTAATAGAGTTAAGGAAAAGAGGCAGAAATCAGCCTAACTTATTTATGGGATCAAGGGCAACAGTGTCAAGACATTGAAGAATGAGAGTTCTAAAGAGGTGGAATGTTACCACTTTTTAGAAGACACAATAGCTTATGAGCTTTTGGGTTCTGAATAAGATGAAGATGATTCTAACAAAATCATAGCCCTGCAATAGCCAGAGTTGGGAATATAAGACATAGTTCCAGATACAACTTGTCAGTTCCAGGATCATAAAGCAAGTGGTCTCAGGCAAGCTCTAGAGTAAGCAAGGTAGACTGATCTTCCAGTGAATCTTAGTCAAAGGCAGGTGAGGGGGAAGGTGAGCAGAAGGACATATTATTATAGGCAAGACTGCAGATAATGTTGTATTATAAGTAATAAATTAAGGTCTTTGGCATATTGGGACATAAGTCCTTACAGGCTTGAGGATCCCATCTCTTTGGGAGAGTTTACTTCACATTATTTTGGTAAAGAAACCTATCAAATATAGTATGAAATCCAAGACTTATTATGACAAAAATGTCTCTGACCCAAAGATTAAAGGTGTCACCCAGTAATACGTAATTAATTGCTACATGGGTGTTCAGTTTGGTTTGATAATTCCATGAAAAAGATCAAATGTAAATGGGACTTGAAGAGGTGAAGAAATTAAGTTTTTGAGAAGCATAAAATAAGCTCATTATCTCCTATACATGATATTTGAAAATCTAAATAAATTAACTCTCTTTACTAAACATTAATCAAAGCAATGGAATAAACAACAGCTTTGTTTTCAAATTATCTGCACACCCCCTTGAGAGTTTCACTGATTCTCCTTAGGAGAATGCTATTCCCCACAGGTGAGGAAAATTAGGGGTTTAGATGAGAAGAATCTTTGGAAATAATTATTGTGTTAGGATACAGTTTCGTGGGTTAAGAACAGCACTTCCCATAAAATAAGATGGTCTAGTATAAGATGGATGGGATGGAAAGGAATGGAATGAGAAATACTATTCTTGTAAAATGTTATGTTCTGTGTATGTATGTATGGGTATGTCTACACCAGATCACAATGTAAAATCTCTGACTGTAAATCAGAGTCAAAAAGTTTAAAACTCACTTTACAACAAGGTAGCAACATGGTATTCATGAGCTGGATGTCCTTACCCATAAACATGTTTTGATTGACCACATAGAAGAAGCAAGTAACAGGAAAATAGCATTTCCAGACTGAATTACCCACAAGAACAATGTTGGGAGAAAATGTATTTTCAACGATCTAAGAACTCAAAATTGGATTATAGAGTCTAATAGATTATTTATGTCTTAGGAAAATATTTGTTATAAAAATGTATTAAGAAGAAACAATACATACTTATTTAAGGAGGTTTGTGAATTGAAGGAGAAAATTAAGAAGGGACTTAGAAGGCAGTTAGTACCTAGTGGAAATTTTTTTTAACAAAGGGAACTTTGATGGCAGAGGAGAAAAATGCAAAGGAAAACATTCAAGAGACTGGAAAGAAGATAATTTATAACAATAGTGGTTTTTCTTTTCTGGTCACTGCTACAATGTTATAAATAATCCATAAGGAGTAAAGACTGAACCTTGTTTTCTTTCCTGTTGCCTGATAAATGAAAAAAAAGAAGTCATTCCCTTGCATAAAACATATCATTAGTAATTGTTGAGTAAACAAAGTATTAGGGCTGACATTTTTAGTTACTTCTTACTGGGGTGAGTTAGTATTGGTACAATCACATTAACACCCATTACAATCTAATCTTTGCAGCAGGTTGACAAGAAAACCCCACATTTTCAAGGCAGCTGTCTAGGACTAGAGGTATGATCTACAGCTAAAGAACAAAGAATAGGCTATAGGAAGATCAGACTTCTAGGTTTTCTTTCATTGCATCATGCTTATGAGCCACATTAACCAACCAATCACAGAGCTGGGCAGCACAAAATAAGACTTTTTAAAAGTATAAATACAACTGTTAAAACTTTATGTTCAAATTTCTCATTATCTCTCTGCTACCTGAGTGAGGCTCATCCAACTTGTGAATTTTATGTAAGAAATCACAGACTAGTTCCCTCTTGCTCTGTGCTATGCTATCCACAAGCCATACTTTGAAAATTGGTGTATGTTCAAAACAATGAAGTTAGTTTAACTTTTAATGGAAATAAGAAGATACATTCACTGGTGGAAAATCTCAAATAGAAAACATTGCAAAGCCCAATAAAAATGGGAGGTTAATATTTTCTATCCATAACAGAGTTATCTGAGTTAACCTGAGGAGTTTTAAGAAATACAGCTACCCAAAGCTTCCTCCCCCACCGCTGTGATTCTAATGAACATCCAGGACTGAAAACCACTGAGATAGAGAAAAAAAGATTTTCTATAACTGAGATTCATTTCTAGTTGTCTTTTTTATGGTAAGCAGATGTGTTTTTCTTCTCTATGGCTCCACAACAGATATTAGCAAACCGATTCAAGTCAAGAAAACAGGAAGGACAATACTACCTGAGGCTACAAGGTGGCAGCTTAGGCCCACAGGAGTCAGCCAATCAGTAATATAAGGCATTTATGAAACTACAGAACATGAATTAAGGTTAAGTTTTTATTGCTTTGATATATTACTAGTTCTGAGAAAAGGCAAAGTATTGAATCAGAAGCCAAACATTTGTAGACAAAAAAGTAGAGGTCCTTGTTTCCCACTGGAGACTTTTGCCTTCTGAAGCTCTTCTCCCATCAAATGATATAGGATTTTGTATTTCCTTAAATAATCATGACAATTCACACTGTAACTACCTGATCATATGTTCCTGCTCAAAACCCTTCATCATTTCAAGAGAAAACCCAACTCTATGACATAGCAAGAAAAAGCTCCAAAAATAAGATTCCTACTTACCTGCCCAACCTCAGGTCTTCATTCTCCACTGCTTATAGTTCCCAAAGATAAAAAGTTATTTTACACATCCATGCCTTTGCTCACCTTGCTGCCTCAGTTTGGAAATCTCCTCTTCCCAACTCCACCCCTCTACAGAAACATCTCTCTATCCAGCCTTTCAAGAGTCAACTCACATACAGCTTTTCTTTCAAAATATTCCTCTATCAAGACAACTCTCCTTGCTTTGTTGAATTGTCAAATCCACTTACTCTTCTGTGTTCCCATTCAGTGTTTGTACATCATTCTAAAAATAGCATTTAAAAAAATGTGTTACGTTTAGATCAAGCTTTAACAAATTCAGCACCATTGACATTTTAGACTGGATAATTCTTTGTTGATGTTTTAACACCATTGTGGGATGTTTAATAGCAGCATCCTTCACTTCTTCTACCCACTATAGGCCAAGATCATTCCCCACTCAAGTCATGACACCCAAAAATATATCCAGACACTGCCAAATGAATGTCTTCCAGCATTAAAATCACCCCACTTGACTAACATGCATATCTTTGTTCTCCCCTAATAAATAAGTAAGCTTCATGTGGGCAAGAATATTCCATTCAACTTGGTACTTAGGATCCAGCAGCATGCCAAATTCACCTGTATATTCTCAAGATACGTTTGTTAAATGGATGATTATCTTGATGCTAAATGGATAGTACTATTACAGTGTAGAAAATCGAGTGTATCAACATCTAGTTCTGATCAGGATAATGCTTCACTTTTTAAAGATTACATCATTCATGAAAATAAAATTTCCAATTTCACCTAAATACCAATTAATTAAAATCCTAGAATCAACCCACACATCACTAGAAATAATTTATATCAATTTTATATGGTTTCTATATAAAATAAAATGAGATTTAGGATCTAGAACTTGATTTGAAATTATTGTGCAACTATGTATGTAAAATTAGAATTAAAATTACTTGAATTTAGTCAGTGTATTCAGGTTTTAAAAACTTCAGTTAGCATTTTTATGTTCTCTAAATAGCTTTAATTATTGCTTAACTTTTTTTAAAAAATGTTCAGCTAGTTCTATGTTCTGAAAATAACATTTTAAGTTTTTAAAGTTTTATAAACTTAAAAACTTCAAATTTGAAAAATACATTTCTTTGCTAAATCTCCTTTTCACTCCATTAACATTGATGGCATACATTTCTGTGATAGAATTGATAAAGCAAGGAATTTGAGAAACCAGAATTATATTACTTTAATTTTAAATACTTAATCAAAATAAGTTTCTAAATAGATTTGCTGTGTCAGAATTCAAATACACATAATACATAGATATATATCTTTTTAAATGTATATATTCTATGGATAAGGATTTAAAATCTCTAAAAGATTAGCATTTTTAAAATTATGCAACTATTTTAACTTAAATCCAAATTATGATAAATTACATTAACAATAAAAAGACAAAATAGCCATGAATTCTTTCCAATTCCATAATATATTCTATCTAAAGAAAAACTGGTTTAATTTAAAAGCACAATTCATGTAATGTAAGGAAGATTTATTCAGAGGCTTCATGATGGTGTGTTCAACTGGTAGATAGTAGTGTTATGCAAACTCTGGCTATTTATTAGATAAGCATATTGGAGCAAATATACTTTAAATTGTAATATATGATAATAAGTAGTTTTCACTTTTCTTACTTTAATGATGCAATTTTATGTTGTGTGTTATGTGTTTTTGAGTCAGCTATGACTCCTGACAGCCATATGAATGAATGATGTCCAAAAATTCTGTCCTCAACAGCCCCACTTGGTTTTTATATAGACTCAGGCTTATGGCTTCTTTTAACAGAGTCAATCTATCTCATCTTTTCCTCTGCCTTCTATTTTTCCCAGTATTACTGTCTTTTCCAAAGAACCCTGCCTTCTCATGATGTGCTTGAAGTAGGACAGTTTTAGTTTTGCCATTTTTTGCTTTTCGGGCTTAATTTGCTCTAGGACCCACTTGTTTGTCTTTCTGATGGCCTCCGTGTATCTATAAAACTCTTCTCCAACCCATATTTCAAATGAAACAATTTTTTTTCTTACCAACCTTCTTTTAGTGTCCACCTTTCACTTCCATTCATAATAATTAGAAAAAAGATCATACTAATGCTATTGAAAGTTTCAAGTCAATCTCATTCTGTAGAAAGTCTTGACTTTATAAACAAATAAAACCATTGACATTTTCATTTGGCCTCAACTACCTTTTAACCAAACTAAAAATATCTTTCATCTTTAGCATCTGAATTTTTCACTTATATAGCAATGGAAATAACAAAATGATCATTTAATCTGACTTTAACTGCAGTTGTTGAAGCTTAACAACTTTTTTTAAAGTTTGGCTCTATATTTTCTAAGTCTTCTTACCACTTAGAAAATTCAAAAAGGTCTATATATATAATTTTGTTTTTTATATTTCTTTTATATTTTATATATATATTTATTAAAAATATATAATTTTATATTTGTTTTTATTTTATATTTTATGCTTATATATATATAAATATTTTTTTATATATATTTTTGTGAGTTCTTGAAAAATTGATGCGTTAAGCCAGGGTCAGTAAATGATGGCCTGCAGGCTGAATTCTACCTATCACCTATTTTTATATGGAGTATGAACAAAAGCAGTTTTCACATTTTTAAATAGTTGAAAAAAGTCAAAAAAGAATAACATTATGAAAATAAAAAATTATATGAAATTGAAATTTCAGTGTCCATAAATTAAATCTTATTTGAACACAGCTATGCTCATTTTGTATATATTTCTTATGGCTGCTTTTCAGCTAACAGACTTGAGTCTGTCAGAGACGCACAAGGACTAAAATATTTATTATTTGACTCTTTACAGAAAACTTTGCCAAACCCATTTTAAATAATTAATATATGACTATACACACATGCAACACATAAATCTGGGGGCCAGGACACAATATATTTCTAAGGGAATGTCTTTCAACTAATATTATTTTATTATTTTTCTCATTAATATATTTTCCTGCAAACCTTAGTAAAGGCCATTAGTCATTACCAATTAAATATTTGCCCTGATATTCATTTAATATTTGAAAAAGTATTATTGGACTGTTCAAATTGATCATTTCGTTTCTTAAGGGATACCTTTCTTCACCTCATCACTGAAGTCTTAAGAGTCTAGAATTCCTATCATTCCCCACTTAACATCAACTTAGACATCTAATAAGACTCAGCAATGGGGAGTTCCCTGGTGGTGTAGTGGCTAAGGCTTCAGCACTGTCAACGCTGCAGCCTGGGTTTGATTCCCAGCCAGGGAACTACCCACATTAAAAATAAAAGAATCAGCAATGACTCTGAATCTGTAAAACTCAGCCTAATGTTTACCTTTTTATGTCTTGGTAAAGTTGTTATGCCTGGCTATCAGACTACATCATTTTGTAATAAAGACATCAAACAGTATCAAGCTTGATTTCTAGTCTTGACCCAGTTATATTCCAGCTTAAATACAGGAAAAATAGGATAAATTTGGTAAATTAACCAAAAAAATGAATTTCATACAAACGAACCCTGCTAATAGGTGTTTAAATGATACAGAAGATTATCACTCTCTACTAATGAACTTAATGCCAGTTAATCTATTGAAAAAGTTACAAAAATGTAAATCAGTAATTCACTGTGTAATGCCATAACTAAATAGATTATAGCTTGAGCATCTGCTCATGGTTCAAAAGTTACCTTTAAAATAAAATTTCCTTGTCAAAAATTCAATTGTTTATTACCTCTGCATAGGCTTTCTTTAAAGGGGTGGGGAAGGTTTAAATGTCTTAAAAGAAATATGGAATTTGCTATAATATCTATTATGATCTTGCTACTATATTATGTGTCTATCAACAGTAATGATGACTATATTTTACTTGAGGATGTTTCTAAAAATCTCTAAAATGAAAGTACATACAGCAGATTTCTAGAATTTTATATTTAGTTAGATATTATAGTAGTGAAGAAAACTCAAAAATCACTTACAGACATTAAAAATGCAAAACTAGGAGCAACTGTTCAAATAATAGTTCTGATATGTGTCTCATAATGTAAAGCCAGTGACTTGAAAATGAAATAATAAAAATTAACTACATTCAATGACTTTGTTGTTGCTACTAAATCTATTTAAACTGACAGTTTAGAATTATTTTTTTTTGATCCTTAAAATGAATTATAAGAGGTCAACTCAGAATATCAAAAAACAAATAATGTCATACTCCTGAGAATCAAAAATATTATTATCTCAAATACATGAACTTGAGAAGTGAGGTCTCTTCCTTGACATCTAAAAACACTGGTTTTTACAAAAGGCAGTCTCGGGATGGAGGAAGCCTTAGAGATCACCCAAGACACGAAAATCACAAAGTTTCCTCTAAGTCATGGATAACTTCACACAGGTTATGTGAGATTCCATGCCAATTCTAACTATACTAGGCTAATCATTAAAATAATTTTCATTTAAAAGATTAAACCATTATTTTCAGTTATCATATCATCTTTGTAATTAGAGATGTTGCCTCCCATATTCAGTCAGCTTTTCTGGTATGATAAGAAATTTCAAATATAAATCGTTTGCTTCCGTCAATGCAACATTTGTGGGCTATAGCTGATTAACAGTGGACTGTGAAGGGAACTGAAATCAGAAATGCATAGGTGTGGCAAATGCTGCACGACTTTGACCTCAAGTTCTAACCTCAAAACTGAAGAAGCTGCCAAAAGAGTTAGTTCCTTCTCTTAATCTAATCAAAATATTTGAAATGGTACTACAATTCACAAAATAAAATTTTGCTTCTACCTTACTACACCTGAATATGGGAAGATGTTTTTCTCTTCCTTCTGCTATATTTAAGATACCTTGCAGGCTAACCTTTACCTCTCACTGGAATACCACCACCAGAAGAGTTTTACTGGAGGTTGTCTCGTGTTATAAAAACATTATTAAGTTAAAATGAGTTTTCTGTGCTTACTAAAAAGAGAGCATTTGCAGTCATGTAAGGTGGCTTCAGTGCTGGGCACTTACCCAGGTACCTGGTTCTGTGGAGTCAGCTGTCCTCCATGTGCCTGGTTCTGCTGCATGTGACTGAGTGTTCAAATGCCTGGCCTTACCAACTTTTTCAGAAAAGATTCAATCCTTAAAATGAGAGAGCAGTTGCTCATTATGAGAAGTTCTAAAAAAAAGGGGGAAAGAAAGAAAGAAAGAAAAACCTGGATCTAGACAGACAAATGCTTCCACAGGTCTCAGAAAGTTTTGCAAGACTAATCATCACCAACATGAAACTTGAGCTCATCTTTTATAGACCTTTGTTTCCTTCCCACTACAGTTCTTTCAATTTTCATTTCATTCTCTTATTCTTTTTTTTCCTCCCCCCTTTTGATGTCCTACTTTATACTGTACAGAGGTCTTTAGTGTTATGTATGAAGCAAGCCATCGTCAGCCTGATGAGGGAAAGCCTGCTGGTCTAGAAAAAAAAATCATAAAGTAAGAAACAAGGCCTAAGATTGGATCAGGCATTCATCTGCACAGTTAGTCAATGTCCTGTTGTGTTCATGAAAGATGCCTGATTCTTTCAATACTACATTTCACGTAGTGATGAAAATGGGATATGGAATATCATCGTGGAAACTGGTTTGCTTGGGATAATAATGACTAAGGGGCTGTCAGTGCAAAAAAACCCAACAGGACCCAATTGTGAAGAATGAGCTGCACACTGACCCTGCTTCATAATCTGCTTTTGTTTAGGGGTCTCCAAACAACTCTCGAAGGCCTTTAGAGCCTTCGGCCCAGCTTGGATGTCATCTAAGAATTTCACTCCAATCGCTATTATAATTTCTCATTGGGAAAAAACCTGGGAAGCTGGGGTTTAGGCATCACAGAGGAAGATTTTTACATACTTTTATCCTAGGAAAGCTTTGCTTTATATACTACTGTGCTCAGGGCGACTGTGTAGCAGACCGAAGCACATTGTGTAGATTTATATTACTCTATTGATTGTTGAATAACAGTGACTATTCTGAAAAAGCACATTGCTTTATTAGCAATGCTACTGGAATACACCTTTATAAAACTTTATTTTATTTAATTGGCTCAGGATACTTCAACAACATTTATGTTCTCAATTGCTTCTGTGATAGAGGCAAGTTGCCTATGGCTACTGTGAACAGTGATAAAAATATGAGTTCAGCCTTTTAAGATTCCTAGTCAATGCTCTGAACTAAACTCTTTCCCTAAAGGGTAAGTGAATTTAAAGTTAATGTTACTACTAAAAGAACAATAGCCAGAGGCTATTCACCTCACCTTCTGTATCCTGTTTAGTATTGAGAGACTGGTGCTTTCTTCACCAAACAAATCCAGATTCATGTTTTGAAGGGACATGTCATCTCCATAAATAGAATACTTATAATACCATTCTATTCATGACTAAATATGAGACACATGAATCTACCAATTTTTTATGCAGTTAAAAATCTACCAATTTTTAATACAATTAAAAAATATAAATTTTCTTACATTTTTGTGGTTAGCAACTCATATTAAAAACATAAAAGCAATTCCAGGAAACCTCTTTTAGGTCCTCTTAATTATGTTGACAAGAACTACAGATATTCCTTCTAAATCAGAAGCTGTTTTACTCTATAATGAAGCTTTTGAGCTCGATGTTTTCAAGCAGTGTTTCAGGTTCTACAATGAAAGCATGATTGCCATGTACTCTACCACTTTAAAAGTTCACATGAAAATGTAACAGATTCAAGTAGCAATTAATAAATTCTTTCATTTATAGAAAAAATCAGTAGCTTTCATCTTATGAGAAAACAAGCATTGCATAAATATTGAATACTACTATCCACATACTCTGCAAGTTGGTTAGCTAAAAAGACTGTAATTCCATTTGAGGTTTTCAGCAATGAAACGATAAAATCGTTAAAATAAAGTAACTGACATTATGTGTTACTATTTCACTTTGAAAATGTAGTGAGCAGCAATGTTGTACGTCCCACAAAATTCTAAGTAAATTTTACTATAAAGTTTTCTGAAAACTCAGAGCCCTTTATTAGGGGATTTCTTGCCTTAAAGGCTATGTGACAGCTGTCTATTTGATTAGCGGTTCATGCTGTATATGCTTGTATCAGGGAATAATTTTAGCCATTTAAAATATTCATTGCTATATGATAACAGCAGACGCGGAAATCTGAGTAGTTATCCTGTCCAGAAAAGGTCTTAATGCTTCATGATTAGAGGAAAGGTGACCAATGCCTCTTAGTTCCTAAAGAAGGCTAAATTTATACAAGTACAACACCCTGACTAGTAACTGTTTGTTCAAACCAGATGGCTCATCCCCAATGTCCTTTGAAAATCATATAACTAAACCCTCAATGACTGAATTGCTCCAGCTAGAAAATGAAGGTAAAAAGCCTTCCTTGTCACATGGGGCCATAATAAAGGATAGTTAGCAAGTCAGTATTTAGGATCTTGCTTACAGGAGAGTTACATCATTTTTATCATTCAGTTTAAGTATCTTTTCAATATGGAACATGAAGGTGAGATGTGGGGTTTTCTTTTTCTTTTAGAGTCAAACCTAGAATGATAAAATAGGCATTCACCAGCAGTGTGCATGAATGGGTAAGGAATGAAGTTTGATTTTCACTGTAGTCCATGAACTTAGTTTCAGTGATGGAACTGCCTCCAGAGCTGTCTTTACCTTCTTCACCTTGCTATGTATTAGGCATCTGGTACTGAATTACTTACTGGATGATTCTGTCTTACCTGGTTTTTATAGTACTTACCATATTCTAACATACTACATAATTTACTTATTTATGGGTCTTTTTCTTCCAAACAAATACCTGAATGTAATTCCTGCAGTGGGTTCTTCCTCTTTTCTCATGTTTCCCTAGTACCCAGAAGACTGCCTAACATATGAGGCACTCAATAATATTCTGAATAAATAAATGAAGAAAGAAAGAAAGAAGGGGATACTAGAAGATGTATTTAACTTTTTCTTACAATTTGAAAGTGGAGAAATATTTTTCTCTCAAAGTTAAAGGAAAAGGGAGGTAAGACCAATTTTAGCATAATTCTCTATTAAAATGAAGTTTTAGCTTCACACTAAAAAATTGCATTATAAAATAAATATGAAAATTTTGTATCTCTAAACTTCCATGCTTGATGAAGTTTGTGTCATCCACATATCCAGCCTCACTCTCAGAGTTGATTTTTTGTTTTAAAATGGACCTAAACTCAATGATATAAATTCACTATGTATATTTTTATTGATATAATGAATTAATCTAGCAGCCAAAAAAATAACCTTTGACCTCTAAATTTTCCTTCACCAAATTACTTTTCATTTTTAGTAGCATAAGGCTATATTGTAGATACAACCAAACAGCTTTCTTACTGCAGAAGTGAATTATAGGAGAGTTTTTCAGGTACTTACAAAATCAGTTGTAGCCCTTGTATTCTTATACACAAATGAATTGGCTCTATGTCCTAATGGGATTTCAGGCCACACAGCACTGTAGACAAATTATAGAAACAGATTCAGCCACACTTGAAAGAGGGCCCAGACAAGCTTACACATAAGTACAATCGATTTCCCAGCTCAACAAGTAATTTAACCACATTATTTCTAATCTCAAGAGCCTAAAAACCAAATAAATAAGCTTTGCTTTTTGATCAGCATAAATTGTTAGTTGATGTTAGCAAGGAGACATAAGGCTGAACTTTTATTATGTTGAAGGTATTATTGTACCACAAAAGGGGGAAATGTTACCAAAGGAATGTTGAATTTATTACTTTAAGACCATCAGTGGAAATACTGATATATTGTTGCTCATATATCATATGATTATTATTCCTTTGTTTATTTTTTCAGGTATTTTCAGAGGTTTCCCCTTACATTCATGATTTACTGATATATTCTAGTTGCTTTCAATGAAGAATTCATGGTTATTACAGTATTTATATTACTATAATTTCTTCATAGTTGTTAATTTACAGATGATCAATTCCAGGAACTTGCTTTACTAGGTATCTGATATTGAATAACTTTAAGAAAGCTTTTAAGTCATCCTAGATTTATAAGGCATTTCCTTGTTTCTTGGGTTACTCAAGCACACTCATTTCTGGAAATGCCTAGTCTAAAGCATTAAATTTAAAATAATTGTAATAGGAGTGCTGATGGTTATAAAAGTGCAATTACTGTATCAGTTAACCAATACAGCCCTATTTACCAATAAAAGCATTGAAATTGTGGTTTGTATTTCCAGCAAATCTTTGTTGAAAGCCACAAACTGGATAATGGTAGGAAAAATTGTTCTAATGATATCTGTATTGTAATAATAAGACAGTCCCTTTTTTTAATTTAAAAAAAGAGTCTAAGAAATTCCTAAGTCAGAAACTCAGGCCACTGCAATAGTTTTGATACACATTCTATAATGGGAGAAGTTGGTCCTTCACTGCTTATTTAAATTGAGCATAACCTCTTTTCTAGAACAGGAAACAAACTTCAAGAACTTCAAGGTGGGAAGGCAATGTAAATAAGTAACATGAGCCATGTAGTAAATAGGCATATGAGCACTCGAATGAGGGAGTTTGAGCAATGACTACATTCCTTCAGGAGATTGTTGCCATGCAGAAATACATTAGGCAACATTGCCAGAAATTTTTTAAGAAAGAGATTAAGGTTTTTATTTGCAACCATCAAATTTTATATATTGTTTCATTTGCTACCTTGCATGGAAGTCCGAAAAGGCAATAATATTTTCCTACTAGAGAAAAAAATACAGATAGTTTCCTTCTAAAATCTTGTTTTGGAGGGGGGCAGTAGAGCTGAATTAGCCAGTAGTAGCATTTTCCCAAATCACAGACTAGATTTCTTATGCCCATTTACATGTTTATTATACTGAATGTCCATTCATGAAGCCCAACATCACAGTTTCATGTATATATTTTTATCATGTTAAAAAGTACCACTGCTTGAAGGTAAAAATAGTAACTCCAAATGTACCATCTCAATATTAGTTTTATTATAATTATTTCAAAGTAGATTGAGCATATCATAGTTATTTTGGAGGTATTTGGTAGCATTACCCTACCAAAACAGACGATAAGAAATAAAGAACAAAATTAATGTTTTCTAGTTTTTTAAACCTATGACTTTGACCTATAGAAACATATCAGTTATGGATAAAAATGCAGTGTACACAGAAAAGTATTCACACCCTGCACTTTTCTTCATGAATGGAACAATATTAATCAGTTGTCCTCCATCATCATTTAAAAAAAAATGTTTCTACCTTCTAACCACTCCATATAGCCAACATTAAATACAGTAAATTCTCAGTTAACTGGCACCCATGCTGGATAAATGTTGTATTATTTCTTCAATTTTTTTGCCTGTTGCTTGATAGTGGTGGTTGCTTGAGTTCTGGTTAATGGAGAGTCTATTCTATAAAAATGATTCTTTGGAATACCCTAACTAATACAGCAAGCTTATTTTATACATGTTGCCACTAAACTCCATTTCCATTATCCTATAACTTTACAATTTTTTTCTTTTAAGTTTTTATTTGCCTGCACTTGAAATGAAAGAATTTATATTTATTCACAAAAAGATTTATCTTATTAAAGTCAACTCATTATTTTTGGCTGAATGATTTTTTGGAGGCTTAATTCTGGTCTCCCACGATATCACTGTCTCTCCAGGTTTATCTCAAATACAGAGATTAGAATCATACTTGCTTTATCAAGGCTAGTTTTTGAAGTCAGAGTTACTTGACTTTCTAAGGAAAGGCTCTACACCAGCCATAGCCAAAATGAGTGTTGGAGTGCTGTTACTATGTTTCCCAAGCAGAAAAAGCTATCTTAATAACTCTTTTGAATTCTACTAAACAAATCATAACGGTCAAATTGAATAAAAGTTTATTCTTACTTAGCTTATTAAATTCTCAGAAGAGACCAAATCTTTTGAATGAATAAGCCCAAATCAGTATTGAATTGAGCCCTTGTATCTTAAAGGAGATTTAGACCATCTGCTAATTATGCTCAGCAAAGGCTTTTACATACTCTTAGCTTTGGAGAAGTAGAATCCAATTTCCCTCTAGCTCCCATCATTTCATCCCACAGGAAAATACTTCTTCTATGTAAAACAAACTTTTACAACTACCGTATTTGAACCCAATGTATTTCTTCCTCACAATAAACATAGATGGATATATCAAGGACACTGAAAAAGTATTGTGCAAACAGATACAATTCTTTCATAGGATCTGATGTCCTTTAAATGTTCATATAAATGTGTTAGACATGTTTATATAAACAATTATTGAGTCAGATAATTCTTTCCATTTTGCCCAAAACATATTTTGGAAAGTTAATGTTAATACATTTGAAATGGCACAGAAATCTATTGGTATTCTGATCTGAATACCCTTCTCATCTCCTCTACCCTGTCTCTGGACACAGGCATGTGTAGCTAGCCTTTCATGAACAAGGAATCCATTCAGGGCTCAGATACCTGGGCCAGCGTCCACTCAACAGGTTTCCTATGCACTTCTAGGTGCCAAACAGCAACTCTTATGTTTCACCAAAAAGAATTCTTCATAGAAAGAGGTCATTAAACTCTAAGTGGTTTCCTGATTTCACCTCTTCTGAATTCCAGTGTTAGGTTGCTGAAAGTTCACTTTATTTGTACCATCAGAAGCCTAACAGGCTTTAGAAATGGAGTGAATGATGCAATGCTTGTGTGTGTGTGTGTGTGTGTGTGTGTGTGTGTGTGTGTGTGTGTCTGTGTGAAATATTGGAGTAGCTAGCAATCTGTTATATTAAAAGGTACATACACACATTTGAGCGTCTCTTTGTCTTTTGAAAGTAATGCTTCTGTGACGTTCTGAATTTCAGGTTTAAATGAAGGATGTGAGATGGAAATTATTGTAATTTAACACAATGACAAAAGGAAGGAAATACATGCATTTGTTTAATATTAATTCTCAGTTCCACTCTTAGCAAATATTTACTTATTATTTGAATATAAAAAGTAAAATGTCCTCATGACCTCAGGGTGGGAATGCACCAATAAATGTCTAGTCTGTAAATGCAAATGCAGATTGTGGGAATAGTACACATAACTTATGTTCAATCATATCAATATACAGTCAAGATGAAAAAGAAAATATAATTGACACTGAATCGGGGACTAGCCAAATTATCAAACATGAAATTGAACAGGAGAAAAAACAAACACTAAAACTATTGTTTTTATGAATGTAATCAATCATCTGAAAAATGAGTTTTATACAGATGTAATGAATTTCTGAGAATACTTAGTGCTAAATACAATAGATGGTGTTATGCTTGTGTAAACCTTGCCTAGTGCCATCTTGGTAGTAATCTCTTGTCCTAAGTATTGTTCAGTATGTCCTGTGTTCTCTAAGGGATGGGACTGCTGAATACTCACATATAAACCATGTGATCATGCAAGGTTATCTGTAAAAATTTATTGGACTTGGACCTACAGTTGAGCTCTCACCTCGAAATCAAGAATGAGAATTGCTGGAACAAATTTTATAATCACTACTTTAGCAAGATATAGAAATTCCATAGGCAAGGGTATTTTACTGATATTTATCCTAAG
Organism: Lyroderma lyra; assembly: GCA_004026885.1. Lineage (NCBI taxonomy): Eukaryota > Metazoa > Chordata > Mammalia > Chiroptera > Megadermatidae > Lyroderma > Lyroderma lyra. The sequence goes on from PVJL010012193.1 coordinate 32,671, forward strand.
TCATTTCCCTTCTTTTCAAAGGAGGTGAGACCTCCTCTGGTTTTAAGAAAAGCAAGTAAGCAAGATGGGTCAAGAAGCAAATACTCCACATAATCTAAAATTAATGGATAAATAAATATCTTTGATAATTTAGCATGTTTTAAAATTCATTTTACTTGGTATAATTCCCATATTATAAGGGTTATATTCTGGCCAGTGATATGTGTGGATCTGATTTTGTTCATAGCTGTGTATTGTTTCTTGAAGACTGACCCAAGGTGCATTGTACTAAATATTTGGTTAAGAAAGACTTTTAAAAATCAAATGCATTTTTTCCTCAAGCTTACTATATGAATACATTTGTTTATTTTTTTTTAAGTAACAGTTGAAATAGGTGGTTTTCATCTACTTCTGAACTCATTTAAGAGATATTATAAGTAGCAAAAATACATATAATAAATCTATTATAAAAAATTTAAAGGAGAGTGAAAGATGAATTCCTTTTAAAAGTCTGTAAAGGAGCATTGACTGAAATGTGAACATTATCTTCAATAGAACTTTATAGAAAATAAATAACACATTATTTTTTATTTTTTTAAGACTTTTTTATTAAAAAATAGCTAACATACATTATATTGGTTTCAGGTGTATATCATAGTTGTTCAATATTTATATACCTAAACAAGTGATCACTAGGGTAAGTCCAGCAATCATCTGGCACCATACCATGTTGTCACAATATTATTGACTATATTCCCCATGCTGTATATTACATCCCCGTGACTTATTTGTTTTATAACTGAAAATTTGGACCATTTATTGCCCTTTACCTTTTTCCCCCTTTTTAAAATTTTTTAAATTACCGTTCACATTCAGTATTATTTTCTATTAATTGCAGGTCCACAGTAGTAGTTAGACATCTGAATAATTTAAGTGATCCCCATCTAGTCTAGTGCTCACCTGACACTATACATAGCTATTACCATATTATTGATTATTGACTATCTCCTCTATGGCTTACTTTACATCCTCATGACTATTTTGTTAATTACCAATTCGTACTTCTTAATTCCTTTACCTTTTTCACCCTGTCTTCCAACACCCCTCCCATCTATGACTCCAAATCTAGTACCCATCTGACACCATACATAGTTATTACTGTATTATTGACTATATTCCTTATGCTATACCCTACATTCCCCATGACTACTTTGTGACAACCAATTTGTACTTCTTAATCTTTTCCCTTTTTATTCCCACCCCACAACCTCCCTGCCATCTGGCAACCATAAAAATGTTCTCTGTATTTATAAATTTGCTTCTGTTTTGTTTCTTTACTTTGTCATTTAGACTCCACTTACTCATATAAGCAAAATCACATTGCATTTGTCCATTTTTGTCTGACATATTCCACTTACCTCAATATCCTCTAGGTTCATCCATGCCACTGCAGATGGCAAGAACCCATTTCCTTCCATTCCGAGCAATATTCCATTGCATGTATGTACCACCTACTCTTTTTCCATTCTTCCATTGATGGACACCCAGGCTGCCTCGACATACTGGCCATTGTAAATAATGTTGCAATGAACATATGGATGTACATGTCCCTTCAAAGTAGCATCTTGGGTTTCTTTAGATAAATACCCAGAATTGGGATTACTGGGTTCTTCTTTAGTCTATTTTGTCTGGTATACATATTGTTACCCCAGTTTTTTGTTTGTTTCCATTTTTATTAAATAACTTTTCCCATCCCTTACTTTTAGTCTATGTGTGTCTTTCAGTTGGAAGTGAGTCTCTTATAGGCAGCATATGTAAAAGTCTTGTTTTTTTAATTCATTCAGCTGTCCTATGTTTTTGATTGGAACATTTAATTCCTTTACATTAAAAGCAATTCTTGATAGATATGTAGTTATTGCCATTTTTTATTCATTTCTTTTTCTGTCTTAAAGAAGTCCCTTTAACATTCCCTGTAATTCTGATTTAGTGGTGATGAATTCCTTTAGCCTTTTCTTTTCTGGAAAGTTCATTATCTGTCCTTCAATTTTAAATGATAGCCTTGTTGGGTAGAGTGATCTTGGTTGCAGTCCTTGCTTTTCATCACTTTCAATATTCCCTGCCAGTCTCTTCTGGACTACAAAGTTTCTCGTGAGAAATTAGCTGACAGTCTTCTAGGAGCTCCCTTATAGGACTAACTGCTTTTCTTTTGCTGCTTTTAGGATTCTCTCTTTGTCTTTAACCATTGCCATTTTAATTATAATGTATCTTGGTGTGAGCCTGCTTGTGTTTATCTTGGTTGAGACTCTCTGCACTTCCTGGGCTTGTATGTTTATTTTATTCACCAGGTTAGGAAAGTTCTCAGTTATTATTTTTTCAAATAGATTCTCAATCCCTTGCTTTCTCTCTTCTCCTTTTGGTACTCCTATGATGCAAATATTGTTACCCTTGGTGTTGTTCTAGAGGTCTCTTAAACACTCTTTATTAATTTTTTTATTCTTTCTTCTTTCTGCTGTTCTGATTGGGTGGTTTATGCTACCTTGTCTTCCAAATCACTGATTCTATCCTCTGCTTCATCTAGTGTGCTGGTGATTACTTCTAGTGTATTCTTCATTTCAGTTATTGTATTCTTTGCTTCTGACTGGTTTTTTTTTTATGGTTTCTATGTCTTTCCTTATGCTCATTGTCTCTTTGTTGAAGTTCTCACTAAGTTCCCTGAGCATCCTTGTAAGCAGTGTTTTGAACTCAGTATCAGGTGGTTGCTTGCCTCCATTTTACTTAGTTCTTTTTCTGGAGTTTTCTCCCATTCTTTCAGTGGGACATATTTCTTGTTTTCTCATCTTTAATGCCTCTCTGTGTTTGTTTCTATATATTAAGTAGATCTACTATGTCTCCTAGTCTTCTCATGTGGCCTTATGTAGCAGGTGTCCTGTGGGACCCAGTAGTGCAGTCTCCCTGGTCACCAGAGCCAGGTGCTCCAGGAGTGTCCTTTGTGTGTGTTGTGTGTTCCCTCCTGTTATAGTTGAGCCTTAATTGGTGTTGGCATGTCAGTGGGTGAGATCGACCCTTAGGCTGACTGGTTGTGGGGTTTGGCCATGTCCATAGCTTACAGGCTGCTGTGTGTGTGGTAGGGGAAGTGGGGAGGGACAGGTAAGCTTACCTCATGGAGCAGGACTTAACCCCAGTGGGTTCTGGTGCCTGTTGATACCACCCTTTGTGTGTGCCACTTGTGGAGCTAATTGGGCAGTGTTCTACTATGGTCTTAAGCCAACATCCAAGTATATTGGTTCTGGGGCTACTTGGGAGGGGCTCAGGTGCAGGCCTATCTAAGCCACTGCCTATGATGGGCCCAGGACTACCTGATAGAGGCTACAAAGCAACCTATGGTTGGTCACAACCTTTGATAGACCTGGAGGTGAGTGGGAGAGGCCATGCTTTGAACAGAGGACAGCTGCCATCAGTACCAGGTTTGGTGTAGCTTCACAAAGGGCCTGATGCCACCTGTCAGTTCCTGTAAGTTTCAGCCACTGATAAAGTTGGGTGTGACAGAGTCTCAGTGAGTCAGTCACTGGGATGAAGTGAATGGAGCTTACCAGAACAATTCAGATTCAGATTTGACCATAGGGGTTGTGTGGGGAGGTTCACCACAGAAAATATGGCACCTATCTGCCAGCACAGGAGTATCCCACAGTGGGATAATGTCAACTGTCCCTCCAGTCCTCTTTCTGAAGTTACACAATTCAGTTTCTCCCCGTATGCCTCTGACACCCACCAAGTCAATGTTCCTCTGCCAGAGCCCAGGGTGAGTGCCTGCAGGTGAGTCTGCGAAGGCCCATTAAGAGATTTCCTGAAGACTTCCATCCCACCCAGACAGTCAGAAACCCCACTTTTTCACAACCAGATGTTGTGGGGGCTCTTCTTTACGGCACCAGTACTCTGGGAAAGGGAGCCTGGTGTGGAGCTGAGGTCCAATGCTTCTCAATGGGGAACATCTGTGTCCAAGATATCCCTCCTGATTCTCAACCACAACACTTGGGTGTGGGACCAATCCTTTTCAAAACCCCACCCCTCCTACCAGTCTCAAAGTGGCTTATTCTTTATATCTCTAATTATAAAACTTCTACTTAGTTAGACTTCAGATGATTCTCCAGTTGACTGTTCTATAATTTAGTTGCAATTTTGATGTGTTTACAGGATGAGATAAGCATAGCATTTACTTACTCTGTTACCTTGGATCTGTATCCCAGACATTCTTTTTTATACTGTTCCCTATCACTGTTAAAAAAAAAAAAAAAAAAAAAAAAAAAAAAGAGGAGAGAAGACAAGATGGCGACTGGAGAGGAGGTTCCTAAAGCCTCTCCCAGAAAACACAATTGAACGGCGATCCAGGAGCCAAGAAAGAGGACCCTGAGTGACAAACTGGCTGTTGAGAAATCCACAAATCGCAAGTAAACACCTGAAGGCTGGCGAGAAGGGGGTGAGTCGGGGAGAGGGAAGGGAGCAGAGACAGACCACGCGGGATCCAGACACGATCCCTGCTGACTATTCGGAGTTGCGCAGTTTGGGGGAGGGGAGAGAGACTGGGGAACTGGGGATGGAAGGAGTTTGGGAGCCAGCCTCTGGAACTTTTGAGTGGTAGAAGGGCTGAGCGAGGACTCTGAACTGCAAAGATAACACCCCAGCTCTAAGCCCCCTGGAGACCTACACAGGGCTACAGTTCCTGTTCCCAGACTGCTGCAAAGGTGACCCTTCTGTCTCAGGCCAGGCCCACAGCTTTGGACTTATGGAGCGGACACTTCCTCCTGCACCCCAGAGTTCCGAAAGCAGTGTGAGCCTTTAGACAGCCAGGTTCTGAATCAGGGCTGGGAAGAAAGACTGATTTTCCCCAGCAAACGGCCGAAAGCCTTTTGTTGGCCTCTCCCCAGGATATACGCGTATAGCCTCCAAACGTAGTAGGAGATCAGAAACAAGAAACAAACAGCCCCCTCTCCCCAAAAACTTGACCCCCAGCACCACCTAGTGTCTGCCCTACAGCAAGACACCACAAAAGCAATAATCTGGGCAGTGAACATAAAGCCCTCATGTCAAAGAGGAAGATCCCAGCGGACAGGATGAATTCCTTAAAAACTAAAACTCCTCAGAAAAAAACATGAAATTTACCCAGAAGACAGCTTGTTACATCTGGAAGGGTCGAATTTAAGTGACAGAGAATTTAAAGCAGCCATTCTAAAGGCTGTGAGAGAAATGAAAACCTATTGGCAGAACACCATAGCTGACATAAATAATATAAAAAAGGATATAAACGACATAAAAAAGGAACTCTGTGAACAAAAAGAACAATTTAACAAAGAAATTAAAAACACAAGAAAGATGGAGATGGAAATACGAGAAATAAATAATACCATAAAAGAAGTGAGAAATGAAATAACTGCCATAGGAAACAGGACCAACCAGATGGAGGAAAGAATTAGTGATATTGAAGACCAGAACATGGAAACAGCTCAGAAAGAGGAAGAGAGGGAATATAGAACCAAAAGGATTGAAAGAACTCTGCAAGAAATATCTGACTCCATGAAACAAAACAACATCAGGATAATAAGAATAGAAGAAGGGGCAAAACAATCTACAGAGAGCATACTCAAATAAATTGTAGATGAGAACTTTCCAAACCTATGGAAAGAGCTGGAACCCCAAGTTCAAGAAGAAAACAGGTCCCCCAGATACCTGGACCCCAACAGATCTTCTCCAAGACACATGGTACTAAAGATGTCCAAAACTAAAGACAAAGAGACAATTCTCAAGGCAGCCAGGGAAAAAAGAGCTATAACTTTTAGAGGAAAACCCATCAGGCTGGCATCAGATTTCTCAGCAGAAACTCTACAAGCCAGGAGAGAGT